>WBMW01005542.1:1004339-1065030 GCA_013396635.1 Penelope pileata
GAACAAGGATTATACTTGTTTTCTCTCTCTCTTTTTCTTTTTTTAATCTGAAACTACAGACACCAGATACTTAACTGAAATCCTGATGCCTTTCTGTAACAGTGGTACAGCAATGGGGAGATCTCCCTGGTGGTAGATGCCAAGAATCACAGAATCATTTAGATTGGAACAGACCTTCAAGACTGAGAGCAGCCCTGCAGAGATGGACTTCGGGGGGGGGGGGGGGGGGGGGGGGGGGGGTGGGGGGTGAGGGGGGGGGGGGGGGGGGGGGGGGGGGGGGGGGGNCTGTGGATGCCCTATCCCTGGAGCTGTTCAAGGACAGGTTGGATGGGGCCCTGGGCAGCCTGATCTGGTGGGTGGCAGCCCTGCTCATGGCAGGGGAATTAGAACTAGATGGCCTTTGATGTCTCTTCCAAACCAAAGCATTCTGCAATTCTATGATTCTAAGATCGCCAAGCCCAACTGTCAACCGGACTTACCAAGTTCCAGAACTAAACAATGTCTTTTAATGACACACACACATGTAGCTTAAATATCTCTAGGGATGGGGACTCTACCACTTTCCTGAGCAGTCCATTCTAATGCTTGACCACCCTGTCCATGAAGAAATTCTTCTTAATATCCAATCCAAACCTCCCCTGGCACAACTTGAGGCTGTGTCTTTATGGCCTATCACATGTTACCTGAGAAAAGAGACCACATCCTCCTCTCTGCAGCCTCCTTTTGGGTGCTCATAGACAGCAATGAGGTCTTCCCTCAGTCTCCTTCTCTCTAGAGTAAACACCACCAGTGTTTCTTAGGATTCCATTTGGACTGATCAATGAAATCACTAGCAGAGACAGGACAGACAAGGCATGTACAAGTAAAGAATCATGTTGCCTTTCATAATTATATAGAAGCTCAGAGTAGCCTGTCTGAGTTCATACTGACCAGTATAATCTGACATCTTCACTCCACTGTCCTGGAGCGGGGCAGTGAGTCAGGATCGCTGGAGCCCAGAACAAGGGCAGTCTCCAGCCGCTAGCTGCTGCTTGCCTGCTTTGCTGGGCTGAATTATTGAACTGAACAGCAACTTGAGAAATACAACTTTGTCTGGGGGAAAACACTGGCTTCTGTTAAAGGTCAGTACAACCTTTGTATCTCTTCTATGAAAAGTAAAACAGCCAAAGGCAATTCCAGTTCTGTACCTTTCTATTCCAGTGCCCAGGTCAGCAGGGCCAGGACAGCAAAGATGATTCATCTGCCGATGAGTGGGTACCACAGCAGGACAAGGAGCATTCACCCTCTGCAGAGGAGGGCATCCTGGAGTCATGCCACTCGCGTGGTCTGTGCTCCACTTTGCACAGTGTGCATATACACTTTCCCAGCATAATGTCCACATGCCTTCTAACTGTACATCTTAGGGACTATGTTTTGCTGTAATCACACAAGAAGAAGGCTGGAGGATGGTGAGGGGAGTTAAGAAAGGCTCACTTCTTTGTGCACAGGAAAATATCTGCACTCAGCCATCAGGCTGGGAACTACATCTTTCCAGGTTCCTTCTGTGGTCTTAAGAGGGTCAGACAGCTCCCCAGGGTGAATCAAAGTTTAAGTGGACTGAAACGACCTTGGAGCTCTTTCCTTTGACTACAGAGGAATTACAGAGAAGCATGGTCTGTATTTTAGATGCTTAAAAATAGACTGAACCCAGGCCTCTACCAGCAGAATGATGACAGCTTACTAGGCGAGCAGAAAAATCATAGCAGAGATAGGCCTTTACATTATTTCAGCCTTGAGCTCTTCTGTGTATCAGGAGTGCTGGCTGCTCAGTAAAGACAGAAAAGTACAGGCTGCATGGTACGTTTTTTCCATTCATTCTAGCTCTGGCTTAAATCCTTCACTGTTTGTGTACCCAGTGATTCTGTAAACCAGTGCTGAGCTTAATATGCTAGGACACATCTCCAGGTATGTCTGTTTTAACGAAAGAAATTGCTCTAGAAATGATGTACACTGTTAAAAAGATATTATTATTAAAAACAAGTTTAGGGACTGTCATATACCACTTTCTCGATCTCATGCCTATCAGAAGAACACTATCCAGGCCACTTCATAGAGAAGCTATTCAGTACAAAACTACCAAAAGATCTTAAAGTTCTCTGTATTTTATTACCTTTTGATATGGGAAGATGTGTTTATATCTTGGGAGGCCAACTAGTTGCTCTGATGGTGTGTGGGATCCTAGGGCTCTGAGGTTTAACATCTCTCCCAGCCAACACAGATAAGAGCAATATGAGAAGACTCTGCTGTCACACAAGCAACCTAGAATAACAAAACCCAGGCAGGGCAAATATAGTTTCTTCCTTCTTTTGAAGTGCTGAAGAAGTGCAGGTCAGGGCTATAAACATTGAAGGGAGGAAAGAAAAAAACATTTTTGTCATTCCTTGAGGAGTTGTTACTACTCAGATAAACTTGAATAACTTGAAAGCTCTGTGCAATTCTTCTTTTGTCTAGGCACATGGGTTCTCACTATGTGGGTCAAAGACCTCTAATATTCAGCAGCAAAACAGGAATCCTGTGGGATTAGCAACTGTATTCGGATAACATCATTACTTTTTCCCTCCTTTTCCTAACTCATGCTAGCCTGCTTGATGAAGCACCGTCACAAAGATAGCAGACACGACACAGACTGACAGGCCCTGCTCACACAGAGCAAACCTCCTTCACCAGGTTTCCAAGCCCCAGGATAAATCCACACTATGTTTCCCTATTGCCACATTTCTCCACTCGCAACCTCACACAGAGTACCCATTGAAAGGAAGCCAAAGCCAGTTGTAGTCCAGTGTGCACCCTTTGCTGACACTTACATGAGGCATAGCGGTGCCTTTGTGCTATGCTGCTCTTTGTTAAGAGAGGTTACACATGGTGAGAAACCACCCTGCCACAACTTTATGTCTGGAATCTGCTCTGCTTATTGGATCCCACCTCCAGTTTGCATTCAAAATCATTTTCCATGCTGGGATGGATGCACTAGATTACATGAGCACACAGATCCAGAAGGAATTGAACAGTGAGGATGACCAAAAATACTGCAAAATTTCCTGAGGGCAAGTCTAGACAATTTTTGTTTAAAATCCAAGAGTTGTAGATTTCTAATTTATAATGCTTATGAAATGGAAGAATGAATTTTATTTTTAGAAGCACCTGTTTTTAGGCAATTTAGAGAGTTGCTTCTGCAGCAGACATTAGATGAAGTATTTTTCATTGTTGCCCTGCATTTATGAGCCTTCTCCCCACTGAGGCGCTGAGATGACAACGATCTTTAATGACCAAGTTTCCCGAGGAAGATCAGTGCATCTCAGCAGCTGTGTTTCCCTTCACTACCCATTACCTCAGGCATATTAACACCACCATGAAGTCTGGGAAATAAGTCCTGTGCTGGCAACTAAACAGATTTGGAGGCTGGCTATCTTTACAGCTCAGGCTTTAGGATTGCAGTATAGTGCTTACATAACTACTGTTTCAGTTTTGGAAACAAAATTATACTCTTCTGTATTCCTGAATGAATTGCTGAGCCAATGGGCTAGTGGTCTGAACTCAATGTCAAGTGAAATTCCTTGCCAGCAAACAAATCATGAAGAAATATGCTTTCACAATATTTTATTCCATACTGATGAACGATCTATCAGCTCCTTGTTACATGCCTTTCCATAATGCCACCCCAAATGTGATAGACTTGGAAGAGTTTGCAGGGGGGAAAAAAAAAAAAAAGTCCTGGCTCTTACACAATCAATGCATTATTCCAAAACACTTTGAGTTTGAACCTTTCCCAATTACAGCTGTGCAGTATTGCATGGACAGAAGGCACTAATAAGCTGGTCCAAAGCATTTAGGTTTATAAAGGTCAATGCCATCACCTTGAATCCTACCCAACAGACCACAGGGAATTGCTGTGGTTCACGGCACAGTGGTGCTAAATGCTCCCTGCTTTGATAAGTGGGATAGCTCACACTTTTAAATTCCCTCTAGGAAAAGCTGCAAGTAGAATGCATTGCAGTTGTCTGTTCTCAAAGTAACAGGTATGAGCAGAAGGGGATTCATGCCCGAAACAAAAGGTTAGGTTCACATGAAAAAGTACAGAAACAGAAATACAATTTTCAGCCCAAATTACTTCTCAGGCATCCAGTTTCTTAGATACTAGAGGTTTAACCTAGATAACTTCAGTCCCTTAGATCCCAAAAACCTGACAGTAGATAATACTTTTATTCCAGCAATTAATAGTGCAGATATAATTCTGGATTACTTCTGTTTTCACCACAGCAATCTCACCAATGCCTGGTAGTTCATGAATTGAGTCATTCGTCCACATGGAATTCACCATAATAGGGACATTCAGAGGCACACCTTCTTCACACTGCAGACACTGTAATCCTATCTCCTAACTAACCTCTGCAGCCGCCCCATGTTCGTCTGAA
Source organism: Penelope pileata (assembly GCA_013396635.1). Lineage (NCBI taxonomy): Eukaryota > Metazoa > Chordata > Aves > Galliformes > Cracidae > Penelope > Penelope pileata. The sequence continues at coordinate 1,008,791 of WBMW01005542.1, forward strand.
TGAGGAGTAAAACAGAGTGAAGCTTTGAGCTGACCCCTTCACAGAGACCTTCGAATGGATAAATCTACTGACCTTTGAGCTTTTGCAGTATAAAAAAGCAGCAAAACCACTTCAAAGCAAGTTTCAGCTAGTGCTACAAAGAACCACTAGCTTGTCAAAAATATTTTAAGATTGGCTAAGTCTGGCATTTCTAGTAAAATCATGTTGGAAGTGTTTTGCTCATGTTTTTACTTGATATCATGCAGAGCTCGCTGATCAACAAAACTGGTGTGATTTCTGACCCCTGTCCAGATAGATAATTCCCCAATAATCTCTACCCTCAGACCCAGGAAAAGAGATCTGATAACAGCAGCTATTTCAGTCACAACTATCAGCATTCAATAACGCAAGCAGAGGCCTAAACGGGCCCTCCATGGGACCACTTGTGTCCTTGCCTCCAGCTATAGAGAAGTGACAACCCCCTGTGTCTCATTGCCAGTGGGGAGCCACTGCCAATGCAAAAGCTGTGACACGAAGACATCCAAGAGGAGTCAAAATTCAGGCTTCACACCTTCATGTGTCTGTCCTCTTCCTGAAGAGGTAAGCCTGGTGCACAAATATGAATGATGAAGCTATTCAAATGGCAAAGCAGCGTATGCACAGCAAGAAAAATTCAATTTCTCTTGTGTTGGTGCCAGATCTAATAATCTATTCTATTCGATTTCAAATGTTCGTGCTGTGTTTGACTATGCTGATGTGCTTACACGTCTCGTTTTTTATTTTATTTTGCCCACACACCTCTAAACTAAGACTTCACAACTTTGTTATGCCTTAGGTTGTCACATTTTACTATGAGCTATAAGACGCTCATGCCAGGAATTTTAGCTTCCTTCCTCCTGTGGCATCATTTATGACTCATCTATAAACCAGCATGACAGCTGAGCAAAATCAGGGGAAAGGGCCTTAAGAAGAAATTGTGTCCACAGTGAGGGAGAAAAGATGTCCATAATAATCTAGCAGGTTTTCCATAGAGAACGTGATGACCATGCAGCCTCCTGATTTATCCAACTACCAGCCTTTTGGGGCACTTACCCCTTTGCTGAATTTTGTCCAAAGATCAAGGTATGATATGAACAGAGGATCTTCATTTCTCCCAGCATATCAGGCAAAACTAGTAAGAAAGTTAATAAAGTAGTACTCTTATCATGCTATCACACTATCTGGAAGTCTCAACACTGCAGGAATCTGAGAAATTCTCAGTATGAAATTGGCATGGTCAAGCAGCTGTTTCTCGTGAGAGTTTGAGTAAGCCTGGTTTCATCTGGGCACTCAGTCACTCTGGATTGTCTAGGAACTGAACACAACATTTTCCACCTAATTCTTCCTTGCATTCTTTTCTTTAGAAAACTTTTTATCATGGGCTTACATAAACTAAACAAGTGACACTGATAAGAATATGACAGTCCACTACTAAATAAGGTGAATGAAACTCCTTTTCCTTTTTTTTCCTCTGTTGTAAAATAAATATTCATCAGTTCTTTTCTTACCTTTGCTATCTGGTAAGTAATATGGAACTTTGGAGAGAGTCTTGACAAATAGATGCGAACTTTATTCACGTAGTAAAATGCCTGATATCCAATTATTTAATACATATTTTACCAAAGAAAAGGTTTCCTTACATTTAATATAAATAATTTAGATATTTAATATAAGCACTACTTAATATACTTCCCTATTATATGCAATATACTTGTATAAATTTATAAATAGTATATGTCATATACTATTTAATACAAATATTTTGTTATGAATACTTCAGACACTTTTTCCTGTCCGTCCCTTTGAGGTGGTGCGAGGTTGAGATATCCATTTAATAATATACAGACTTTAACATACATCTTGGTACAATCAGGACATTAGCTCCAACAAATGATCCAGAGAAACCCCCAAAAGATTTCAAATGTAGGATTTAAGATTATTTACTAGAATAGACAGTAATACTTTCCTGAAAATTAACCATCTTTAATATAGTTGTGAAGGAAAAAAACTTGGAAATAAGGAAATGAACACCATTGGAAACTGCACAATAAATGGGAAAAAAAAAGTACAAAGCAGTTCTTAATTAAAATAGTAGAATAGAAGAGGAGACAATGGAGTTAGAGAAACCAGATACTACAGCCACTATATAGGTGAATGAGGAATGCATCAGGACTCATATGCATGAGAATATTGTACTGGAGAGGTCTCTACTGCCTTGGAAGTACCTTATAAGCTTAATAGAGGTCAAAATAAGCATAAGCAGTTTTCAGTAACTTTAAAGAGATCAAACAAAAGCTCTGATTTCATTTTCTACAGTATTTCTGCGCTGTAAATGTTAGTTTAGTCAGGCATTTCCACTAGCATTTCTTCTAGACCAGGAAACACATCTTTATTATTCTCTGCTTGTGAAACACAACCTGTGCATTCCTACGCATATAATGCCTTATGGAGTCAGATTCATTCCAATTTCCATACTCCAAGTCAAACCACTCTCCTGCAGCTGTCACATATGCCTGAGCAAATCGGTGCTCTTGTTGGGAAGACGATGTGTCTTATTATCCACTCCTTAAGTCATTTAATCACAGCAAGCATGATGTAACTTGATATGTGGTAAAATAAATGTGATTGGAAAAGACTGTCAATAGTTTTTTATTTACCAAGAAATAGCAATTTTTTAATTACATATGATTTACTTTTATTACAAAACAAGCAGCAAGCTGACAATCTATAAACATGGATATGTATCTATATGTTAACAAAAAAGAACCACTTTAAAGTAAAATTGAACTTTCAGTCAATCCAAACTATAGATGAGAAAACAAAAGAACAAAAAAACACTGACTAATCCAAACTTCAAATTAAATTCAGGGCAAATTCTGTAACGGTAAGCTAATGCAGTTCTTCCTTAAGGTTCTTTTTAACCTAAACTAAGACACAAGACTAAAACAGAAGAAGAAAAGCAAGGCAAGAAACTGGACAAAAATACAAGTAATGCTTCTGGAAGGTATTGGATTTGAGGAATGGTAGAAAGCCATATGAGAATGCAACAAGTGCTGGAAACATGAAAAACTCAGTATATTGGGAAGAGAAAGAAGGTGCCAAGCCACCAGATCAGAGAACAGAAAAATAGGATAATACAGAGATAATTTGGCTTTAATCCCAAATTGGAGACCTACAAATAGTAACACATCTCAAAGAGTTCCTTACACTGAAGGAGGCAGAGGTGGATATGAATCATGGCAAACATCACCTGAGTTCTCCAACTAGAGTTCAGCTTGTTCCTGCTTTTTTTACTTCCAGAACTTTTTCTTTCTCTTTTTCCACAGCTTTGCCTTCCACCACATTATCACCCTTAATACTCCACACCTGATGCAAAACTTTTGAGTAACGTAAGGTAAAACAAAAGGCAGCATCATGTTGCCTGCTCAGCAAATTAGTCACCAGGTTTACTATCCCAACCTGTTTCTTGTGAGCTCTCCCAGGAATTAACCCCTTATAATATTGCAAGCACCACAGTAGCACTCCAAAAAGCATATGGAACTTATAATATTCATAACAGATATTACAGGCATTCCTGCATCCCTCACAGAGGGAATCAAAGAAAGAGTTGAAGGAGAAGGAGACTAAACAGCATGGGTAAACAACACATCCTTAGATCACAGAAATGGCAGGGAGGATATAAAAAGGTAGCAGATGGATGTTTATTCTACCCAGGAACAGCAGCATTCAGCTCAACAAAGGCACTATTTCTTTGCATTCTGGCCAAGGATTCGCACCCCTCTACACAGCAAAGGATGGCAGCAGCATGGGTGTAGGCAGGGGGAATTTGCTATTTCTCAAAAATCAGGGTTAGCCTTTGAATTAATTAAGGCATCAGGTTCTACTATCATCCTCCATCCTTATTACTATCCTTGGATTTCATACTATATTTAAAATCATGCCATTTCAGAATCCTGTATGAATAAATATGAATGTCAAGACCTGTGTGCATCTCTTATGCACACAAGACAGTACAGTACATCATGTACTCACAGAATCTTATTAAATTTCTCTGAGACATGTAATCCTGTGAACCTCATTCTGTAAACACAAGCGGCAGTTGTACTTCATTTCTCTCCTCTATCCTCTACAACCTCCCCCCAACTACCTCCTCCCTTAGTCAGTAGCTGAGAATTGAGCAGAAACTAAGCACCCACGTAAGTATGTAGATAGTGTACCTGAAGACATGTATTAGGAAAAGAAAAAAGCTTCATCAAGGAGGAAAAATAGCACATTGATCACTTGCCAGTTAATTAAAGGTATCTGAGTATTAAAAAGAAATGCAGAATACTGAAAGCAGCATAAGTGCCCCTATTTGGTTTGAGTGGTTTGTATTTTTAGGGATTTTTTTTCTGCAATAATTATTTTATACGTGCAATTAAAATTAAATGGCAAACTATTCCATTTGATTAATTACCCTTCACAGTTGGCCTGTTAGCAGCAGCAGCAACAATTTGGAACGATTCTGCCCTTGAACATCTCCCAACTGCAGGTGCAGCACCACACAAGAGCAGCCCCACAGGTAAAAGCAGGACTGTGAAGGCAGAGAAGCATTGAGACTTTGAAAGGAAAATGTTGGCCATGATCAGTTTTACAACGTCCATTTGCATCTTGAGCATTTACATTGGTCTTTGCATTGCATAGGGAAGACTGGTGTATAAATCCAGTTCACGGATGAGAAGCTGCAGCATCCCAGCTCAGACCCCCAGTAGAAATGCATGATAACAAGCAAATAGGTTGAGGCTTTGGCGACAAGTGAGAAGACCTTCAAAGCCAGAGCATTCTGCTCTGATTGACAGACACAGAGCAAACAGAGAAAAATCAGCAGGCTAAACCTGTTTCATTATCAGCTCAAACCTGATACACGACAGGGATTTAGGCCAAGTTTGGCTGCGCATTCAGCATATGTTTAAACCTAAGGACAGGCATTGTCCTGCTTCGACAAATGACACCATCAGACTGCAAGTTTAGGTACATGCTTCAGTACCACAGAGAATAGGGAAAGGGACTCAGCCTATCTCTCCGCCACAGCCAAGCTTGAACTCACCACATGGACAAGGGGACCCACTTGCAGTTATTTGCAGAACACAAACTTTGCTGTTAGTGGGGAAGATAAGAATTGGGATTTTAACAGCTCAGAACCAGATCCTGAAATTTCACAGCTCAGGCTGATCATTCTAATCGCTGCTGATTAATAATGAATATGGTACATTTGCACCCAAGAGGGATGGGAGAAAAAAGGCCTGCATTTTTTCCTGCAGGATTCTGTGATCTGTGCCCCACGATATACGGCTCCTCCAGTACATGCTTACAGGGTAAGGAAAATCAAAAGACATTATTTTTATTAGTTAGCAGTAATGACCTTTTATTTTTGATTATTTGTGCATTAACAGCATGGAATGGAGATGTGCTATGTAGAGAAGTTATTATTTGCTAATTTGCAGCTTTTAAAATACACAGCACACTATCTATTATGTATCATGCATTACAATTACACCAACAGTTTAATTAATCACCAGCACCCTGTTTTGTATCAGTCTGCTGCTGAATTCTGGGTAATGGCGTTGTTTACCATTTAGCAAGTAGCAACATTTCACTCTGTTTCACTACATTAAACTGCTCAAATAAAGCAAACGGATATTGGAAAGAGTTGGCCATCTGCCTTTATTTTCTTTTACTTTTGTTAAGGAAAGGGAAAAAAAAAAATAAACCCCACCACCGCCTCTGAAAGAGAAAGAGCACAGCCATGAAACTGATAGTGACAAAAAACACCCTTTTTTATCAGGTCAAAATCTCCTCTAAATGCAGTTCTGATGAATGGTAAAAAGCTTGCTTTGTGGATTTGGAGTGGGTCTCAAGACCAGCAATGAAGTCTAATGATTATTTAATGGTGCCGCACTTGAAGCAGGATTATGTGAGACTCTCTCCCCCGTTAAGAGTTTGATGAATAGGTTTTGTGACAGCCATTTAGGAATAAACAAGAATTCATCAGTCTGCATAAGAAGAAGCCAGTTTATAGATTAAGTTTCTTGAGGTAATTCATGAGGTCAGTCCCATTTAGATGTAGACTATTAGGGCTCAGCTTTTGAGAGTGGCCATACAAGGGAGTTACTCCAAATGGACCCCGCTAATACAAAGCCCTCTTTCAGAAGGAAGCCTGAAATTTTTATGACCCTGCTGCTAGGAAGCACATCAACTTGTCACTGTGAAGATCTGCTGGGGCAAGACCTCATCACTCTATTAAAGAGCTCTGTGACCCTATTGATTTGAAGTATTTAAAGCAGGGGTGAAGTTCAAAGCAATTTCTTTTCTATACTATTACTCAGCCTCTCTGTGTCTTGGCTCTAAAACATCTGCTGTCAGTTCCTCTCTGGTGTCTGACTCTGGAATCTGTCACTGGAGAACAGAGTAGTTTTATTTAGAATAAATTGGATTCCTTTTCAGTTTTCAGCATTTCGTATTGTGATCAATGGTTTACACTCCTTCATGTGCCAGGAGACTTAACTGCCACTGTATCCTTTCATGTCTCTTTAGAGCAGGACTCAGCCGGAGCTGGCTCCTGAGGCTCTGTAATCGAATCTTTCCATTCTAACAGGTAAGCAGCCACCAGTTTTTCTAATTGGCCAGTCAATAAAAATAATAAACTCTCACTTTCCAAAAAGAAGAAAAAAGGAGAGGAATAAAAATCCCAGAGTGTCACTCTGGAAACAAAACCCTAACGGGACATTTATGCTTATTTGCTCAGAGAGAAAAAAAGATACTGAGTAAACAACTCCATTATTTTTAAACGTCAGCAAGTAAACCTAGTAGCTGGTGCTCAGGGGGGCTTGCTCATGGCTACACCACCTCCTCCACCTTCCTGCACAAGCTGCAGGCACCAGGGCACCTTCCAGTGCTTAATAATAATTCACCAGATTGGGTGTATTTATTATGGATATAGTTTCTGACGCAAAGATGGTTATTAAAGGCTGTACAGAGCACAAGATTAATATTCGGTTTGATGATGTATGGTAATGGTAATGAAACGGTTGCAAAAATATTTAAGATAATGATGCATAGCAACAGAAGTAAATTAGGTGGGGTCTTTGTATGGAAAGTAATTATGTGCAGGATTGCGTAGTGCATCCCTATCTGTTATCTTCACCAAGGGAACTAACTTCTGATGTCATGAAAAATGCACCTTCTCTCCAGAGCTGCTTTGTCACGTCACAAACACGTTCCTATCCTACCTGTAGTATTTAGACACATTTTATCACATATTCTAACAAATTGCTTAATATAACTGAGGTAAGAGGTCGTATTTTATCTGATGGAAATTTGTTCATCGTTTTCAGCCTATTTTTACTGATTTATGCTGCCTATGAATCTGTCCATAATATGTGTTGTCATCATTTTATTAATACTACTACTTCGCAAAGCAAGTTTTAAAACCAAATGTGTTTCTGGGAGGAGTGAATTATGCTTATTGCAAGATGGCAACTGCACGGTTTATTCAACAGTATCTTTAAGAATCTGGGAGTCTGAAGACACATGTAGCTATTGCTTGTCAATCAAAGCACATGTCCTTTGCAGCTTTGTATTTCTTTAGTGAGCAAGGAAATCATGTTGCTGCTGGCTGAGGTCAACAGTAAATGCACCAGCAGAAGCCCTGCCTGAGAATTTTCAATCAGGAAGGCACCACAGATTAGGCAGGCAGATAATAGTTTGTGTTCTGCTCCTCTGAGGAAATGAGCGATAAACAAAATCCTAAACCATTCCTTCTATCTTGTGTTTTAAAAAATGGAGCTGGTGGAACTCACTGGCAACAGAACAACACTACAAACTGATATCATCTTGAGTTCATGCTGCTGAATATGTTGGCATTTACGGCACATTCTCCCAGGGCACATTTCAAAATGAAACTGAAACTTGATGGACCAACTGTACTCCATTAAAAAAAATTATAAAAAGGCTCTTTCTTGTTTCCCCCCCAGCCTAAAGGAATGGTGAATTTCAAAACGCCGCTTTCTGCCATACAAATCTACATGTTGAAGGTCAGCACAAAGGCAACAAATCAAGGCAGTTTTTTTTCATCTTTTATTTCAGATTATGAATGATGCAAGAATTTATAGAGCGTGCAAATTTATTACCGTGTTAATAGGCCCCCCTGTTTATATCCGGGAACATATGTTATATCCAGAATCACTAGGAAGCAGCAGCATTTTTAGGGATGGAGGGGGAGGCAATTAAAGAATTAGGCCTAATTACCATGAAAAATCTCTGGAAGAAACATACAGAAATCTTTTGCGGAATAAACACAAAGAGAACACAGAAATATTCTTTAACCTGATCATTGTTATACACTGTATTTCTAATCCACACATAACCAGAAGGCAAGCACAGTCACAGCTCCATCGCTCTTCTTATTCGATGAAATGAAAAGAAATAGAGAAAAAAATTGTGCCTGTGTAGAAATATTATTTCTCTTAAAATATGTAAATAAGGTCCATGGGCATCTTATTTCTAACAACTGATCGTACATTGAATCAAGTTCTCACCAGAAGGCAACCAGCATCTTGTTTAATGCAGGCTTCAGCCCAGCAGGGCGGCAGAACCACTTTCTAGTCACCGGTCAAGGGACATGAGAAAAAAAGCAGCAATGGATGCAGGAAAGATACCTGTGTATCACCCAGTGAGTTACTCAAAGGGATCCCAGACAGCAGTTGGGCAAAGCTGGTAGAAAATGTCTCATTTAAAGTATTTCATGCAGATATGAAAACTGGACGTGCAAGTGTTTAGGTTTTAGCAAACAAAGAAGCAAGTCAGTCGAAACTTGGAAATCTTAGATAGAGAAACTGAGATGTTTGGGGAAAAATTAGGCATGTCCTACCACTTTATTTTCTGTTCTTCGGTATGGGCCAGGCTTGCAGCTGAACTTGCCTCTACAGTGTGCTGTCCTAGAAAGAGGGAATAACGTTAGATGCTGTGACAAGTGTGGAGTGAGAATATAAGCATGAGGAAGGCAAAGGGCTGGCTGTGTGAGGCAACACAGTGAAATTTCATAACCAGAATCTTAGGAATTCCAATTTCCTTGGGGAAAGAAAAACAACATTTTTTCCTGAGGAAACATTATGACCACCTCTACAATTTTCTGTTCCTATTACAAGATGGAAATAAGATGTGGGAAGTGAAGTGCCTTCTGCCTGTAGGACCAATCAGAAATATTGGGATTTTAGCACTGGCTGCTATCACTAGAAAGCAGGCCTCTGCAAGATGCTTGCTTTAATAGGAAAAAATTAAGGGGGAAACATGCCTCAGCTTTGCCAAAAGTACTCAGTAATTCAATAACTCTTTAATACAGAAATCATGGTTTGAATTTAGATTTGTTAAAGCTATGTATGAGAATGGGGTTCTGCCAGGGAAGAGTTTGGTCATGGGCTGTTGCTTCTCAACAGTCAGATCTCGAACCCACCTCCTGGGCACGCAGCTAGCCCCTGGGCTAGGGACTCCAGCAGGGACTGTTCATGACAGAAGGAGTTCACAGGACCAGGCGCTTACGTTGTTTTATGTCCTAAATATTGATTTCCCTTATCTGTGTGTTGCTGCATGTATATTTGTCTTTAATCATTCTTCCTCTACAGGTGGGTTATCATTTTCCAATGCCTGTGTATTATGAGCTTTGCCACCAACAGAGATAATATCTCCCCATTCTAGGTTGTTTAGTGTGAATCTTTCCCATCCTGAAGTATTATTAATCATGTTGTCATCACTTAAATACATAATAATCAGCAACAATTATTTCTATTTTCACAAAACCACTAAAATCATAAAAAGCAAGGCTGATATTAATTATTAATAAATATGAAGGGGACATGTGTTTTGTTGAGACCGAATTTCTATTTTTCATCTGTATTACAGTGTCATCTAGAGGTACTAAATAGGATGAGGGTATCACTGTGAAATGTGCTGCAGGAACTCCAGATTCTATGACCAAGCAGGACATGGAAGCAGCAGGTAGGACAAATAAATAGGATGAGCAGAGCTAGAAACTAGGCTTCCTGATTCTGCATGGAGCAGAAGCGTGGTTTTGCAGGAGGAGGGCTCGTACAGATATGCCCCATTCTATCTGCACTCCTGCCCATCCTTGTCAGACTGCCTGGAGATGGGGAACGCAAAGTTGGCTTCAGATTGAGTCACCCTACCGGCAGCACTTCAGCACCTCTCTGTCCTCCCAAGCTAGCAGCATGCACTTGGCTTGTCTCCATGGTGAAGATTTGTCTCTTCCTGTCCCTGTTCTGCTCCCCAGGAACTGAGCTATTATATGGGGGAGGAGCTATGCTTTTCCTCATCATAGAATAGTCGCCTTCTTTCTGGTTTCTTGCCATGTTCGGCTTCATTTAATAGAGAGGCTGAAGCTTGGAGACATTGCATTTCTGAAGGCTTCTGATGAAGAAACATCACCCTAATACCTCCACAGCGTAAGACAGCTGAGCTGAGCTGCTCACGCTCTGCCAAGGTACATGTCCCTTGCTCAACACGTAAGGGATGAACAAATCAGATGTAGGAGGGGAACGTGGGACACTGGAGTAATGAAGGATTTAGGGGATGCAAAATATTTAGGCAACCACCTCTTTCAGTCCCGCTACTCAAAGACTGGCTTGTTTATGTGGAACCTAAATGATTGTGTGTGTTATGTTCAAATGCAACTGGACGCCTTACCAGCAGATGCTAAGAAAAGCATACAAAAGGACAAAGATGGGGAATACAGCCTCCATACTCCCACAAGAGGCCTCCTGCACTGGCCCACTCAAGTGCAGAAGCAGAAGATGATGCAGAACCAGTCTTCAGACTGCCTTACCCTTTGGGGATGTCCAGCATGACTGCAATGAAGAAGACAGATCCCAGACTCTGCTTTCCTGATCAGGGAGGAAAGAGGTATTGTGTGCAGCCAGTTCTGCTGACGTGGGGTGCTCCAAGGTGTCCCTGTTCATCCTCAGCTTGTGGGACCCATCCAGCAACCAATGCTATGATTGCTGATGGATCCAAGAATATTTATTTATCTTTGGAGCTGGAGACACTCAAATAATATAGAAAATGCTCAATCACCTTCTTAGAAACACGACTTTCTTGTACCACAGATGTGGAGAAAAAGCACCATTTCAGATCTGCCCCATCTGTGGTCCCTGTGTCTGGAAAGCACTGGTGCATCTGTAAAAGGAGCAGAGCACACTACAGGAGCACTTGATCTTGTGCATTGTTCTCCCTGCAGAAATGAGCCAACATGCTGCCAGCTTGTACTGAGCTGGAGTGTGTGCTCTGTGACCATCTACAGGTCAGTGGGCCAAAAAGATCAGGACAGTCTGAGCTGGATTTGTGCCACAGAAGTCACAGGCCAGACTGTGCAGCCAAGATTTGAAGATGGATTGTGCTTCAGATTTACCATTTCCATTACTAGAGGATGGTGGCACAATACTTCCCCTCTTTTGGACAGACACAGGTATGTTTGCACCACACGTTATCTTACCAAGAAAGGGAGTGGAAATCCACGAGCATGGCATTACAGATAATAAAAATATTATCACATTCACTACATAACTTTTCCATATGTAATCTGTGGGCATTTCTGGGGACGACAGATGGGGGAGTCACTGTCAATCTGAGAAGGGCAGCAGAGACATCTTTGAGATAATTTGGAGTAGAATTTGTAGAGAAGACAAATGAATGTACTTCAACTGGACGAGCTGTAAAAAGTCGTAACAAAATACCTCACATTTTCTCTTTCCAGTGTATTTTCATAAGAGGGAAAATTGAAGGGAACAGAAAGATTCCTCTAATCCTTACAATAGTAGTACCTTATTGCACATTCGTGATAACATGATAATTTCTGTTCTCAAGAAATGAAATTCCAGATGATGGGTTATTCAGAAAAATGTCCACAAATACAATCCTCATATAAACCTTAAAACTATACACTTATTGGCACAATGGCATATAGTACCTCACCTTTCTTGAAGTATTGTGTTTACTACCACTTGTTGGCAACAAGCATTTTAATAAAAATAAAAAATTACCTTTTACCACCAAGAAAGGTGGTCTCTATACTTATTTGACATGCAGTATGTAGTGCTGTCCAGAGAGCCTCTCCTCCATTTCCAAAGTCATCTGTCTTCATCAGCTTTTATCATTTGCTCTTGGTGAGCTGTTCCCACTGGAAAACTGGGACAGCCTTTTCCAAACCATTCTTATGCTCTTTGTCAGCTGCCTTTGTGAACAGAGCCCTTTCCAGGAAAACGTGACCTCACTTGGAAATGACAAGAAACCATGCGCCCTTGGTTAGTGCAGCAGAACCTGAGCTGGTAAGACCCACTGGCAGACATAGCGAAGACTTGCCCATGGCTGGCCTTCCTGGTCTTGAAATCTTTCCTTTCTTTAACTTCCTCAGCTCCGTTTATGCAACATATTCTTTAGAACCTTTATACTGCTTTCCATCCAGGCATCAGAGCAGCAGAGATAAGCAGTGAGTCATGCTCAGGCTACCTTTCCTTCTCTTTGTTCTCCAAACTCACTTCTGTTCCTCTGCCTTTCTATTCAGGGATTGTACCATCTGTCCAAATTACAGTCCTGGGCTGCTTCTGTGATACATTCTTGTAGAGAGTCACGATCCAGGAAGATAAAACATACCGTGGAATAGCATTTGCAGAGAAAGTAAATTGAATGTACCTCATCTGGAGAAGCTGTTAAAAATCCTAACAAAAGACTTCACTCTTTTTTTTCCCCAATGTATTTTCTCAAGAAAGAAAAAGTGAATGGAAAAGAAAGACTTCTCCATTCCATGCCATAATTGTACCATATTGCACATATTTGTGATGTACAATGTACATCACTGTACTGAAAGTAATGCCTCCTATTTTATTGTGTTGGCCCACAACATCGGAGGCGGGTGTTGGTGACATGGCAGCAGAGGTTGAACCTTCCCACCAATATCCCATTCCATTTTGTTGCCGTGTGACAGATGGCAGCAGAGGGGCAGTCTGACAAAATTGTGTTTGACATGGAAGTGTGAATGAAGAAAAGGTGTGGAATTGAGTTCGTCCACGTAGAAAAAATGGCACCCATTGACATTCATCAACGCTTGCTGAACATTTCTGGAGACCAAACAGTAGATGTGAGCACAGTGAGGTGGAGGGTGGTGCATTTCAGCAGTGGTGACAGCAACAGTGAGGCATCTCTGCTGGTGCATGCTGGTACAAGCATGGCATGCAGGCTCTTGCTCATCGCTGGGGAAAATGCACAGCTAGTGGTGGTGACTATGTTGAAAAAAAGTGTTTTGTAGCTGAGAATTTGCTCTATCAAACACTGTTATTATGCTCTCTGTGTCTGTTGTAGTTTCCCTGGAAATAAATAGGAGGCATTACTTTCAGATCAACCTACGTCATGTGATAATTTTTGTTCTCAATAAATGAAATTCCAGATTATGGGTCACTTAGCAAAATATCCACAATTACAATCCTAATATAAACCCTAAAACTACTTATCTGCTTGACAGTTCATGGTGTTTTTACCTTTCTTGAGATAATAAGCTTACTACTATTTGTTTACGTCAAGCTTTATCACTACGTATGGTTCCACACACACAGACAGGCTAAATTACAGTTAATAATCATTTTCTTTTCCACTGTCCCAAATCCTTCTCATAGCTTTCTTCCTCTATCCTGTCAGTCATTTACAAGCATAATCCAGTCACCGTGCTTGGCTCACCTTTATGTATGGGCTATATTTAAGGCTAACAGTCTTTCTGCAGAACATCCTTCAGACACAGCTGTAGCAATACCAACAAATTTCTAAAGCCACTATCCAGATCATGTTAAAGCCTTATGAATTTTCACTGTTCTTGAGAAACACTATATTATATCCACCAAAAATGCTGCTGCAAGATTGTCTTCTCAATCCACTGCCTTGAATTTATCGCCCTTTCTGATCAGCTAGTAATTCCAGCCTCCACCATACGCCTACCACACGGTCCAACACGGCCCTCCAAGCTTTTTATAACATCAAGATAGGAGTTTTAGGGGGATAGGGCAAAGGGCTATTTCTCTAATGAGCATGAAATAGGTACACTGTTCTTCAAAATCTGGTCTTGCAATGTTTCTGCCAAAAAATCCTCACAGTAGTAGTGTTCTGGGCCTAGATACACAAGGCATGGCCTTGGTTAATACCTTCTGGATCTAAACCCGAAGTCTGGATCCTCAAAATCTTTCCCCTAATCTCAAAAGATTCAGAATTCCCCCTCAGTTTGAATTCATTCCTTAAAGCCATTCCCCAGCTGCCTGGGGAAATGGCCAACACTGGACATACACAGATATTTTACTATTTATTATCCTGGCAGATCCGGGCAGAGCAGGTTTTGCTCCATGCCAGTGTACACTGGGATGCTCCCAACCAGCAGACCTGAAAAACCTGAGGTGCTATGACCATCAAAAAGACAAGCCTAAAAGAGGAGCTGGAGGTAGTTTATTTTATTTGAAACAAAAAGGTCTGACAATGAACTTAGGATACAGAAGACCCACGATAAATACTAGTACTAGAACTAGTAAACTAGTTCTCTTTTATTTTTCTGTAAGAATGTGAATGTTATCTGTCTAGGACCTAACAAATATTTAATAGTGTCATGCAGGTAGAGCAGTTTCAACATAAAAAACTAAGGAAGTGCCACTGTGGAACACCATATGACAGCAATTAAGGAGGAGCCTGATGCTTTAAGCCCAGAAAAGGAGTATGAATGTGGATTTCTAGCAATTTAGTTGAGGCTAAATGTAGCTGATGATTTTCAGACTGAGTTTTTCACTACATCAACAAATATGAAGATCATCTATGAAACCATTTAAATCATCTTTATAGTGGTTTTAATGAAAAATATAAATGAAATTGGAGACTTGAACAGAAAGGTCAATGGGAGTATATATAGAGGTATAGGAAGGAGAAACATTTAATCCTACATTACTGTTGTAAATCTAATAATAACAGGAAGGACTGAGGTAAAAATCTCTGGAAACGAGAAAGATGCTAATACTGCTGTTAGTTTTTTGCCTCTTTGCTCCTCTCTCTGAGCTTCTCATTCCCAAAGCACCTTCTACTCTCACAGGGGCAGCCTACAGCCAAAAGGCTTTCTGGTGGGCCCACAGCTGGTCATGTAATTTCATTATTGGAGTAGGTTCAATTCACTGTGTCTCATTTCTGTTTACATATTGTCTATAAATGACCGATGAGACTCTGGAAGGTTCTAGATGGCTGTAGAGGTTTGCAAGATAGTCACTTCAAATTAATGCTTGGCTTGGAGCTGATTCTCATGCACGTTTTTCATTCTTTGCATCTTGTCTATTTTGTTTGAATGGGGAGAGGTATATGGAGAGTTTCTGTTACCTAACTGGATGAGCTTAATCTTTGAGTAGGCTTCAGTCTTCTCTCAAAGTGTGTGTCTTTTTTAGGCAAGAGCTTCTTTCAGTATAATCATGGTCAAGAATATCTGCAGAACATGAAAGGATTTCTGTGATGTTATTTTTACAAACGTCCAGAATTTACAGCATTTTTACTCTCCTCTCCTGAAAGATGATCTAATCAGGATCCTGACACCCTCACCAGTGTTGCACTGCCTGGGATTCTGCGGAAGTTAAAAGCAGCGGCAGAGATGTATTGGGGACACCAGCAGACAAGCTTTAATGTTTAACACGAACCTTAATTTTAAACATACTGAGAAAGTGCATCTTACAGGGACAACACTCTTCTGTAAACAGTTGCAATGATTATACAACACCCATTTCTGTAATGGACCTGAATAATAATAGAGGCTTAAATATTTAACCTGAATGTATTTATGAACCTTACCTAATGCTAAGACTATATTTAATCAGTGACAAAATGTATTTTTGAACTTACTGTACTATGATTCTCTTAACTTATCTCTCTGTATAATAGTTGTCTTCTGAACATCTATGTTTCTACTGTTGCACTGGATCACAAGCATGCTTTTGAAGCAAGTTGGCTTCATTTACAGATCTTGGCTTGAATTGCACCAGTATCTTGGATGATGTGAACTGGCTTATTTATACCTTAAAATGAGCTGGAAGACGAGCTCCAGAAGAGCATCTAATACCACTAACAGTCTTTCCATTCACACAATCAGACTAGAGCTATTCTATGGTAAAACACCTGACAGGTGTATGGCGGACACGGAGTGACCATCCCCAGTTTTCCTTTGGGCCATGTGTGTCAAAGAGTACAGAGCCCAAGGGCAGCCAGATGCCTCCTGGGTCACAAGGTTCCACATTGCTGTGGAATCACCTGAGTGAAGATTTGAAATGACAGGAATCCTGCAGGTGGGGAGACACGCTTGGATTTGTTTGCTCCACAAATGCTCCCCAGCAGCAGGTGACCACAGTCACCACTGCAGATTTTTGTCTGACAATCTCTCCTTGCTGAGCACCACTACAACTGCAAGCCCTGGCAGCTCCATCTTCGAGATGGACTCAGACCTTAACCCAGCACAGCTGAGAAACACTGATGGGATTCATACTGTTTAAATTAATAGATATCTAATAGCCTTGCATACGGTTGATTAGCCCCCGTGTTGTGCCTGAAGAGGATCACTACTGCAGAATAGTGGTGGGAGGACGCAGATGTGCCTGAATCACCCGCTGCTGAGTACATGCAAGTTAACTCCCCTTAGGCAGACAGGCTGTGGAAAATAGGCTCAGCCGTTTGCAGGGTTTGGCCAATATTTTACAGGTATGTGTTGATGTTTCTCACTAGTTGTTTTGTATGCTCAGCCCTCTGTCCTGGGAAGTCTGAGTTTATTAGACATCCATTATAATTGACACATTGTTGCAGTAGGGGTGAATAGATGCATTAGACAGATGATCTTAATTGGCTTTCATCCAAAAGAATTAAAATAAAAAGACAGCTGAATTTCATTCACATTTTCAATTAGTAAAACTTCCTTTCATTATTATAATGCCTGCTGAAACAGCAGCCACATCAGGGTGACAAATCCCGTTATCATGCTTTCTGCAATTGTCTTCCAAAAAGACGTCTATTGAAAGCATTGTCTGAGCGTGTGTATAATGCTGACAATCAAGCTCGGCTCAGAAAGCTGGGGGAGGGTGTCTGACTGTGATCTATATAGAAATGCATTTCTTTCCCGTGCTGCTGGTTCTCCGGTGCTGTGTGCTTGTGCTGGGGCGATGTGCTCTGACAGACTATGCGTACTAACAAGATCAATCACTGAGCATTAGTGGAATTCTCATGCTTTCCACCTATTTTTCTTTCCTTTCTTTATTGAGCATGATCCTCTGCAGGTGTTATTTGTTTGTCAGACTGTTACATAGCAAATGTGGAAATAATTTTTTTTTAGGGAGTAGATAACAGCTGAACTCATATTGCAGACAATGGTTTTGCACTGAAGTACTAATCAAAAAGAATGTGAAAATAATTCTTGAGGCATTAGAGGAAGAAATAAATGGCTTCTTGGGGGCGGGGAACAAACAAAGGGGCATTAGGGTTTTTCTTTTTCTAAATCCTTTTTGAGCAGCTAACCAACCTAATGCACTTGTAATGACACCCCAGATTCATGGCTTAGCCAACTCACCTAAGTTAACCAACAAAACAATCTTATTTATTTGTTCCATATGTGACAGTGAAGAGAAACATGTGGATAACCAAGAAAATCAGTTCATCTGGGACTTGCGTTATCCAGTTTCCTTTCATTGAGTTATATGCCAAGAGCCAAATGTATTGCCTGAGGGGTGTTTTCATTTTATTTCTTTAACTATTTACTTATTGAATTGTTCCAACTTACATAATTTCCTACATCATCTAACATTTGACAGCCACGTTCTCTTATATCATCCCACCTGAAACTACACATATGGATCACAACCATCACATTAGGGGATGATGTTTCAGTTTCCCTCATGCAGAAGCTGGGATCCATTAATTTCAAACATCCTAACAAGATAGTTGGCCGTTGCCAGAAATCCAGTTAACAGGCTGAAAACTTGGCACTCTGATGCCACAGAATTTCTGCAAGTGACAGCCCTTGCACAAATGAGAGGCATTAACACCTCTTTTGAAGTTTACTTTATCTTTACAAAAGGATCTCTAAAATCTATCCTACCTTCGAAATTATTTGGTTCAGGATTACACAGGATTTTGAATGCCACCACCTCTGCAATTCTATCGCTGTAAAGTCAGCCAGAAAGAATTTATTAGGTAGTGCCTATGGTTTCACTATGCCCAACTCATACAAGTTTCAATTACAGCATGAATATGATGGATCTCAGTAATGCTTTATGGACAGACAGAGATGATATGCGTCAATTTAAAGGATTGGCCCTGAATGGTATCCTTCTGTACTGGAAGCATATCTCTGGTTCATGCTTCAAAAGCCAGGTGAGCTGACCTTTATTCTCCTGGGGGCTGTTTTGTTTCCTTAGTGCAAAAGATACTGCTGTAGAAAGCCCAGGCAGAAACTCGTCACTGGGGAAAGGAAGGCTGCAAGGCTACAGAGAGAGCCTGCAAGTCAGGAGAACTTTTTTCAGCTACCTACTTCCTATGCAGTCCTGCAGTTCCCAGTGTTAATGTATATGTTCCTGGCTGTTATTATTACATGTGCTTCGACAGTAGTAATTCCCAGAGAATCTGAGACTTTTGGGCACACCCCCATTCTCTTCCGTGACACCTGCTTTGAAAAGATAAGCTCCAAGCAAGATGGGAATAATCCTAATTGTGACCCATGATGAAAAACCAGGAGAGTAAATAAAAGGTTGGAGGAGAGGCACCTTGCAGGAGTGGCAAGAGCCAGGTTTTTGTTCGCCCTCCTGCAGAAAAGTAGCCCCATTTCTGTGGGTTCTACCATGATCCTATGCTGTGCCCATTGTCCTGCACATCAGGTCAACACTGCTTCACTGGCTGTCACATCCATCAGAGACATGGCACCTTGCTCTGACTCCTGCTATCTTGAGCTATGCGGAGGAGTATTTCCTCAGGAAGACTCCAGTGACATTTCTGATCAGCAAGTTTGCTGTCACTTAATTTATAGAGCTCTACCTGGGACTTGTCATTCATTTTCAAAAAGTATTGTGAGCTCCTCAGCTGGAAGATGCTAAATTAATGCAGTTATTACCTGGAGAATGAACTCCGTGTTGTTTTCAAATTAATGCAGTTGGAACTTCTTGTTTCCTCGTATTTTTGTTCTTTGTCTCACATGCATATAAAAACCCAACATGACTTGGCCCTACTAGTGAGTTCCTCACTCCCAGCCACACCAGTTTTCTTTTCCACTTTTTCATCTGCTTGGACGTCTCCAAAGGATTAATTAAGCATCTGTCAGCATTTCCGTTAAGTAAAACCAAGACAATTTTGCTCTTGGTCAGGTTTCTGGTAAGGAAGAAAATGTGTTTATTTTTTAATGGCTCACTGGAGCTCCCAAAGTTGCTGTAAAACATTCTTTATAAAGTGTGAAATGTAAAAACAAAAGAATAAACCAAAGCCTAAAACTAAAACCACTAAGGAATAATGATGAAAAGGGAAGAACGCAAACCATTTCTCATCCTTCCTACTAGAGATGCATTTTATAGCTAATGCATTTAATGAGTCAGCGTTGACTTATATTGCCTGAAAGCTCACTGAATTATTGAGTATCTGCGGTATGGATTATATGGAAAAAAATAGTTTGAAATGGCTTTTTCCTCTGTGCAAATTTAATTTTATTTATATTCAGCTACAGTTATTTTCTGAGGTTGTTATTAGACAAGTTCATCTTTCCTGGGTATTTTAAAGACCTGACGTGGTTTAGTGAAAAATAGACTTTTTACACAAGCTTTAGAATCTCTGGAGTTTGAAAAACACCTGAGGAAAGCTTAGCTGATGAAAGAAAGACAAAAGAATAAATCAACAACAACAGCATTTCTCTAAGACATAAGTCTACTAATTTACTCTGAATAAAGCATCTGCCATATTCTGGACTTTTTTGCAGATGGATAAATATTGACTTGGTTTGATTTTTTTTTATGTCCTCTAAATAAATAATAACAATCTGAATATTTTATTTTTTCCCTTGGGTAGTGGAAGGGCACACTGCTGGTGAACAAAGATGAAGAGGGAGCTGCTCCAGGCACAGGTACAGTGCATCTTTCACTGCAGACCTGCTTATTTGATTTTCAACTTCCAGTCTTAGGTGGTAGATTGGTTTGGCAGAGATTAGAGAGACAGTAGAAAGGAAAGCTGTCTTGTTAACCATTTCCCATATGACAATTTAACATTGACTTGGCACTGTTCTTTAGTGCCCTGCAAACAGACAGTTTTCCAAAAGGGATGGTGTCTGCAGCTCGTATGCAGATCTTTCCGATAGCTCTGCTTCGCAGACATTTCTCTGAAAATCTGGCCATGGATGACACACCAGTGGGAGCCATATTAGCAATATCATGCTTGTCAAACACAGCTTTGAGAAATATTATTTAAAGGTCTGGCTAGAAAACAAATCCATTCTGTGAAAAATGTTCAGGTTTCAAAATGTGATTTTATTCCACATCAGAATGAAAATGAGAGCTGTCAAGCTTTTGTGGAGGAAATAAAGATCCCATGGACTGCCCATTAAATGAATTATTGGGATATGCTCCTGGGATGTGGAAACACGAGACTTCAGTCTTTGTTTCTCCTGAGTGTGCAAAAGATTCCTGATTCAGAAAACAAAAATCAAAGTGAAAAAACCCTCAATTTCTCATGTAAAATATGTGTCATCAATACCCTTGCCATAACCTCTGTGATTAGCTATCTACAGTGATTCTGGATATCCACCTAATGCAAACAGCTAACCTCTACACTATGCACTCAGTTCTCCACTGTTCCTTCCTGGCCACCTAAACCTTCCTGCTTTGTTTCTACTTACGCATCTTGTGGCTCGTGAGTGAACTGGAGTTTCTAAACAATGAGATTTGCTGTCACAGCCAAACATGCCTGTCACCTTCCTTTGAACTGTGCTGTTTTCTAGATCTGTGTGCCTCAATATGCTGGTGCCTCGTGATGGGCAAAGCAGAAGACTCTAATTCCCGGGTGCAACCCTTCAAACTTCATAACACATATGCTAACATTGCTCTCATTCTCCAGGAAATTTGACTTATTTGGGCCATAGCCTACATAAATGCCATTTCGAGAAGAAAATCTATGTATCTGATCCATTTGAAAGTCTCATCTTTCAAAAAAGTCTCCATCTTTCAAACCATGTTCTTGTCCCGTGCAGTCAATTCTTGAAAAGACATCCTCATTTGCCTAGCTTTTGTACATCTCAATTGGTGGAGCTGCTCTCATCCATCAAGATAGTCCAATGCACTTTGCCACGTAGAGGCCTTATATTGTAAAATCCTTTCTAAAGCATCTTTCTTTCTGGGGAGTGATTACTATTACTTACTGTACAGATAATTCCCATTCTGAGAGTGTGACACAGCGGAGCTTTAATTCTTCTGGTCATTACCACAAAGCAAATAATGGGTCATCAGCAACGAAGATCCAGAGCCACTGATGGTGTGACAGCCAATTCATTTGCATAAAAAGTGCTGACAGAAAGAGCTCACTCACAGCAGAAGTGAGATATTAAAAAAGCCAAACTTTCATTAGCAGGAATTAATTTGCACAGCCTTGCCAGGCCTACTGCAAAGCCTATGAGTTATGTAAATAAGCATTACCGTCCCCCTGTTGTGACTGGGGGAGCTTGGTATAGCTCAGAGATGAGCTTCCTATGTGGGTCCTACATGCTCCACACCCTGACCTATGCTTTAAGCACCACAGCATGCTATCACTCTGCGAAGCATGAAATGAGGCTTCTCTAGTCTCAGTACATGAAATTGGGATATCGTTGCTCAGGGCACAGCGGCCAGCTAGCAAATGCTATAAAAAAATCTCTAGAAATGGAGGAAAGTACATATCAAGTAGGTGGCTTTATTTTATGTATCATATTTGAAAATTCCTTTTCTGCAGCCTTCACATTCTTCTCACAAGTCATTTAATTAAGACTAATTGCTCTTGTTGCCAGAGGTCTCTCTCTTTGCTGGCACATAGGTGAGAAGCAGAGCAAGGTCCAGGAGCTCTCACCTCTTCAGACAGGGCCTTTGCTCCTGTGGTTGCTTCCAATACCTTTGAAGCCCAGAAGGAGTTTGTCAGTTTAGCTCAGAAATTATTGGCAGCACAGGCAGATCATCGTGGGCTTTGGCATGGGCCTCATCCACCCTCCCTAAGGACACTTTAATATTTCACTTGTCCACCAACAAATACAGTGCTGAAGAACAAGTGTCAGGTCTCCATTTCATTTCCACAAGGCCACCATGAGGCCAGAGGTTTATTCAAAGTCCCGTGCTCAATTGCCTGTGTTTTTTGGAGAGATGATAGGACTGAAGGCCCAAGTAAGGTCACCATGAGCTGCTGGCTGATCAAGTCCTCTGTGCAGGCAGCCCTCTAGGACTAATGGGAAGTGTGATCTGACAATCTCATTGTGGAAAAATCCCTGAACAGTTTCACACACAGTGACATAGCCTAGAAATTGAGAGCCTCTCTCTAAACAAACACTATACTTTGAGGCACTGTTCACCTCCATTTGTATTTTAGCTGGTATTGTTTGCTTTAGATGTGGGATTATCTAGTAATGTGTTACCTCACTCAGTTCACTGCTGAAATTTAAAGGGAAAGTGGCAATATACAGGTCACACAATAAACACCTACACTAAGCCACATGCTGAATGAGGCTCAGTGTCATTCCAACGTTTCCTAAAATTACGTAGTGAACACAACTTGATGCAAACTGTTACATCATATTTGTATAATATTGCTCTTTTGGGAGAATTACAGTTAGAAATACTTTCATAAAAATAATTTTCATTGAAGAATATAAGTACTTTTTAGAATTAAGCCAAAACTGCTTCACACATGACTAGGGGAGTCCTGCTGAATAGGATGTTATCTCACCAGCACTCGCTAATTGGGCTGCCAAAGCTGTGCTGCCAACCTTCCTCCTTTCCGTCAGTCAATGCGTGCATCCAGATACAAGAACAAAGTTTACTGCTCTGAGCCAGCCTCTTCCACCTCCAAACAGCATCAGCTGGAGACAGCATGTGGCTGATCCACCAAGGTGGAGCACCAAGGAAAGAGAGGAAGGATTTAGCAATACAAATCCTGTTAGATCACTGAAACTACCTGGATGAGGACTCATATTTTTAAGATTATCTTAGATTATATCATAAAGGTAGGCAATCATTTCTAGAATGCTTTGTAAACACCACATATATTACAAGTTGCCCGGAGAGGTTGTGGGGTCTCCTTCTCTGGAGATGTTCAAGACCCACTTGGGCACTTTCCTGTACAACCTACTATAGGGACCCTGCTTTCGCAGGGAGATTGGACTTGAAGATCTCCAGAGCTCCCTTCCAACCTCTATGATTTTGTGATTCTCTGACTTTCTGAAGTATTTAATGTTACTCTTTTTTTTTTAAAATCTCTTTAATGGTTGTTTCTCCACTCATCTCAATGTATTTTTTACTATTCATACTTTTTTGAAAGAAGGCATTAAAAAATGCAGACATTAATTGTGTGTACTTCACGCTGTCCAAAAACTCATTGTGTCTGGGACAGATAAAGATCTGTATTTAAAGTATAACTGACAACAGGCAGTCCTTTTTGCATCCACACAATGAAGGACTCGTAACATCAGTAACGAATACTAAATGTTGTTAACAGGAACCGTGGTCCACCAACCGTGAAGACTCTTCAGGCCTTTCTACCTAAGGTGGTTGTAAAGGTGCCCCTTCCTGAAGACAGCACACATGCCAAACTATAAGTCAGAACTGGGTCTGACTGATCCTTTATATAAATTGATGTACTAAATGCTGGAGCAATATTGAGTGAGAATAGATTGCATTTCTGCTTTTGCCTTGTTTTTGTTATTACCGGGATTAGTTTAGATGAATGCTAAACCCTCTCCATTTCCCTGGCTTTTTTTATTGCCAGTTGATAACAATTTACTGCATCTATCTGGTTCTGGAGTTCTTTTTTCCTAAAGACCATGATGATGATATTTTATTAGCATAAGCACTCATACTGTGTCCGATGTCTTAAAGCAATTTATACAAATCCTAATCACTTGAGAATTTTATTCTGAAATTAATGCTTTTAAGTGTGTTGATTAATTCTGTAATTTCAAGATTTCTACTTTAAATACTTCAACAGCATGCATTAGCAATCTTTGTCATCCAAGATGTATAGTATATGTGACTCTCATAAAATCTCAACTGAACTGAGTCCACAGTTCAATCTAACACCAATCACCCTAGGTCCTAACAGCATTCAGAAATAATTCTTAGTCTAGGACCCTGTGAAAACACCACAAAACTTATCAGTCATCACCTTCAGTCCTTCCCAAAAAGTAACTAAATTCAACAGAAATTTGAAGGCAGACACTCATTTTCCTGTGCAATATATGTCACACACAAAAACAAAAAAAGTCACACCCTTCTGTCTTACTCGCTACTTTCACCAGGGTCACTTAGCCAAAAGCTGGTGGGTGCTCTTCGGTTTCACTACAGAGCATGTTGAGGACAAACACTGGTATTTAACAGCGCTAACCAGATGCCTCCTGGTTTACTCTCTGCAGCAGCAGTTGTCCTTTCATCGTCTGTTTCCCAAATTTAGTGAATGTGATGTGAAATGCTAAGGGGTATCACAACCTGACTGAGATTTTCTGGCTAACCCAACAGCTGTCAGTGTTCCTCACATAGTGAACTCAGTGGAAAGGCCTACAAGGATATTTCATTAATACTCTTGCTACAGCACACAGTCCTCCTGGGGAAACAGGAAATGTGTGGGAGAAACCTCTCAAACTCTAGAGATTATGTCAAACTAGTACAACCTACACGGTATTCTTGGTTGACATGCTACTAAAGATGAGGTTTGTGGCCAACAGGTCATGCAGGGTAGACCAGAACAACTATGAAGCCCCCTTCCATTTTTCTGCTATGTGTTTCCCAGGTGTGCATCTTGAGGTTTCTATTTTGCCCAACAGAGCACATACCCATTTGGTACATAGATGGCAAAAGGCCAAGGGGCAGAGTTAAAACTGCTTCAACAATCTGTGATCTCAAGAGATACATTTGAAACAACTCAAATACTTCCAAAAGCACCCAAGAACGTAGGAAATAAAGACTGTATAGCAGTAGTCATAAAAGAACAGCATATGTGGTTTAACTGAATTTGTCTGGAGTCCAATTAAGCAATAAGACATGATAGGGCGTGTCGTATTACTGGGCCATTAATGCAAGTCTCCGGAGCATAGTGAGGCATAAGGCCAAAGGGAAGTGCATTAATGGCCCGGTAATACATGCTTTGTCATGTCCCATTGTTTTTAGAGCATGAAAATGTTCATCTTTTAAAAAGAAAGAGTAAGAAAATATACTTTTGAAATTTTGAAACCAAAATCAACTTTTTGTGCGAGTTCTAAACAGAGAGGATGAGCTGCACACTACATGTGATAAATTCAAGCCAGGAGATGTGGAACGAAAGACTTCACCGGCTACCTGAAGCTTCTGCCTAGATTTCACACATTTCACTGATCATTTCCTAACCTTTGATTGAATTCACCTGGCCCACACTTTAGGTGGAAAATTAAAGGCAATTTGTAGTGCTGAGATATTTTTCCAAAAATAGATGGAAATATTTTAAAGAGCATTTACAAAACTTAGACTTCCTTAAATCACCACATCTGGCAACATACTAACAAGTGTTTTCAACTTGCTGGCCAAGAAAATCAGGGCATTGTCTTTCATTTATGTTATGGAATACTGGAAAGATGGTAGAAGACCACAGGAAACTTCACATTAGAGCAGTAGCTGAATAATCTGGTTAGTGTGACATCAAAACCCAGGCAAATTAATGGATCAGCGAATGAAGGGTTCAATCAATACAGGTTTTAATGATGATAATAAACAATTATGTCAATCAATATGGTTTCATGGAAAATACGTCTCATCAAAATCATTTAATCATGTTTTTGATGAAATTACTATATATGTTGATAAAAGTGATTTAATGTATTTAGACTGAATGCACTTCAGCTTAGTACCACAAAAATATTCTGATTAAAAATTAGCATCATACAACATCAATATTTCAAATACTAAATGGATTAAAATCTGACTATGTGACAGAATTCAGAAAAACACTGTTAATTGGCATTTCCAACTGAGTTAGAGGGCCTACAGAGGGATCTCAAAGGTGGTGAGTATAATAATACAGTTCAATATTTTTCTAAATGAGTTGGGGGAAATAACAGAATATGTTTATAAAAGTAAATAAATACTGCTGAAGAGAATGAGTACACGTAGTACAAACAAGAACACTTGTTTTAACTGAATTTAACTAAATATCATGCAGTTTAATTTACTCAGAGATACTAAAACGTACAGAGAGTATCCTGAATGCCTTCACTTAATCATTTACATATGCACAGAAACATCTAAGCTGAGTGCCTAATGGAAATAAAAAATAAGGAAATATCTAAGACCCCACAGCAGTCTAATTTTTTTCCCTCTTAGCTAGTGTCTATGATAAGCTTAAACTTTCCCGTCTGCTTACTAGATGTGGTTTCCAAAATTGCGCAAAGATTTCCAATGATTCTTGCAAACAGGAGAGGCTGCTTACAGTTCCTGCACACCTTCCTACACCAAAATGCTTCTTTTGTAAAAAATACTGACTGTATATAAAAAAAAACTTTTATTTTCCCAACTGAGGTAGATTGGACTTGACATATATTATTGACCTCAGTTTTTTCTTTTTTGTTTCAGTACTGGACCTCACTTATCATCTTCAGTATGAACAGGAACCGAAACTAACAGAAAAGTGGGATAAGCAGGTATTGTGCTGAGAGTAAAAAGGTAAAATGTGACCAAAGCAAGGTCACCTCCTCTACTGCAAAGCTTTTAATTGACATTTTCTCCTCCTTCTGTGAAAACCATGAATGGGTATCTTGTATGACGTATCGCCATTGCAGTGACAGTTTTTAAGCTTGTTTTTATGAAAATGGAGAGATGGCAGAGTTTGGCATGATGTACTTGACACCATCTAGAACATCTGAATTTGCATCCCATCAATCTCAAAATGATTAAATACTAAATCCTCAATTTTTCCAGCCTTATGGAAAAAAAGATTCATTTGAACTCAGTCTCCATTTTGAATTCAGTCTGGAGACTGAATATGTCTTCATCCCACAGTCTAATCAACATTGGCACATTTTTGACTAAAACTTGTCTCTGTGCATCATCTGTCACAATCTGAAGGCACTGAGGGATCAGCTGAGCTGCATCCCATAGCCGAGTATCCCACAGCACCTGGACCAGATGAGACCTAAATGGTTACTGTCAGGCATTTTGGAGCCTGACACCAGGTGAACTTTGCCAATTGGTTCTGCCTCACACAGGACAGAAGGTAGTTTTTCAAAGGCCCTTTTATCTGGCATTACTCTTGGTTTAGAAAAAGCTCAGTGGGTTCTAATTTCTAGAACAGAGGTTTTTGTCTTAAATTGCTGACATCTAGCTATAAGGAAATCAATAAAAAACCATTTTTTACAGTCATGTTCAGAAAAACATTCTCACAAGTTGTATCTTTCTCTAATTTTGATGGTTACAAGTATTTCATCAATTCCCTTCTCCAGTTACAGCAAGCCTTGGTTACTCTGGATTGCCGCCTTTTAAGATCCAATTACCCTCTCTCATTTTCACTGCAAGGCTTCACTCTCTACAAATGAAATCTGGAGAATATAATATGACAGAAAAGCAAACACCATTAAGGAGAGAGAAATAATAAAAATCATCCTGTACAGATTAGAAATGCCAATATAAAAATACCAAAGTTAGTTTTGGCATGGAAAATGAAAGATAATATGTACACGGGAAATGGAAATTACTTTCACCTGAAGAAGAGAGCGTCAATGCAAACAGAAGGAAACTGGAGTGAAGCAGAATGGAGAGACTGAGATGAACGCACATGGTCATTTGGACATAAACTAAGTTTGTGATCTGGCAACATGTAAAAACAGCTAAAAACTGCCATCCTGAAAATTTACCTATCTTTTCCTTCTCTGAAGAACTGTAGGTTCACTGCGTTTCTCCTAATTTTGTCCCTCATTTTGCCTTCCCTTGGTCACTGAAGAAACTGTAAGAAATAGTAGAATGTTGTTTTTGCAGGACCCTCCTTCCTGTCTGCCAGTTTCCCTAACCTTCCCCAAAGACTCTAGAACACACCTGAAAACCCCCCAAATGCCTCCCACAGGATCCCAAAGTGCCCTTAGAGACCACCTCTCCAAGCTAGAGAGTATAAGATTGGTTTTTGCTTGTATCATCTCCTCTTCTGTATCTGTATCCTTCATTTGGATACGTGCTGTTCTGCTCCCTAAGATTGTAGGAGAAGGATACCTTGCTGCAGAATGCACTGTACCTTATTTACGATACTGTGTATGTCAGGATGGTGTAAACAGAACACTGCGACCAAGAAGGCCAGNAACTGAACCCTAACCACATGATATTTAAGTTAATGCCTTTTCGCCTTTGCAGCGGAGTTTATCTGTCCAGTCATTCCCCTGCAATAGCAATAACATGCTCATCTGCTGTCATATGTGTAGGCAGCACTTCTGTACACACCAGCTCAGCAGAACAGCACCAGCTTCACACCTGCACGGGTCCATGTTTCTGATCTCAACTTTGGTATCAAATCTGAAAAAATCCAAGAGTTGTTTTCAAAGACTTCAACATTGCTCTGAGAATTTGTCACTGATGTGAGATTTTGCCTTTTCTCCTTTTCCAAGGAACAAAATAGATGGAAGAACAGAAGAGAAATATCCATTCTCCATCATGTACTTACACATTAAATAGGTATATATGGACGTGTAGAGACATGCATGCATGTAAAAGCATAGGCAAAATTCACTACGTGCATAACAGCCTAAACCTGTTAGTGTACACCAAGAGCCACATGTGCGTGTGAACATGCACACATTATTTAACTTTGGTTATGTAGCTGAAATTACTACATGAAAGTATTAAACTCAAAACTGTTTCCATGGGAATATCGGGGCTTGCACATCATTGTGAAGAAACATCTGTCCTGATTTGGGATTTCACCAATGTGCTTTAGCTTTTCTTGCTTAATGTTGGTTGAGATTTTACAGTCAAAAGGCCTCAGGCAAATGAAACTAGCCATGTACACCCTCAGGGAAATGAGACTTTAGTTACATGGCTGATACCAATTGATGCCAAGTAGAAGAACTTTACGATATTAATGGATTTCTATAATTAGAGAACAGTTAATTGAAGAGAGTCAACCAGTCTATTGGAAATCTCATACCATTTTTTGAACCTGGTTTTCTAATGTAATTGTACTTCAAGATTGTCTTCAAGATGCCTGAGAATCAATTGTACTTCAAGATGCCTGAGAATCACTCAGCAACTGCTTGGTATATTTTGCAAGGATTGAACAGAGTTCTGGCCATTCTGTTCACTGATTTTCAAGGTAGAATAACAGATCAGATCCCAAGAAGAGCTGAGAAACTTCTCTCATAAATATCAGCTAACCTTTTCACTTAAGTACATACCCTCAAATCTGCACATTATTATACATTTGCAGGATAAGGTCTAGTATAGCACACACTTTCTTCCGTTTCCAGTTTTGAAGGTCTTTCTGAATTCAGATTATGTTTTAAATATTTCCTTAGAAAATAAGATATTCATTATCTTATAACACAGTCCCATTAAAGACAAGTGCTATGAACATGTGAGCTGCTTGCATAAATTGTCATGATGATCAGCGATATCCCATGCTTATGGCATCAAAGGCCAATGGTAAAGACCATTAGCACCACCACTCCTTACCACGAACTGTGCACTTTTATGCTGCACCAAGAGCTCCTACTTGCTGGAATCAGATGATTTTTTTTATGTTAAAAGCTCCAGTTCTAACTAAAAGAATATTTCTAGTTCATACAGTGGCAAAAAGGCTGAAAATAGCTCCCAAGAGTAACTTCAAAATCATCAAAAATGTGAAATAAAATAAAGAAACCCCATTCAGATCTGGTTCCTAATGTGCAAAGTGTAGGGCTAGATAGTACAGTTCACTTGCCTACAGCCACAGACTAATAAAAGTTAGACTCCACTATAGTTTAGAAAATGGTAGATCAGCAGTCTGAGTACAAAGCCAAGTAAATTTGTTGCCCTATCAGTTTAATTTTTTTTTTTAGGATAGAGAAACATTGCGTGCTATTTTCTGCGTTTTAAATACCTTATTGAAATGTAAGATCATATGTGGTGCCATGTTAATACATGAATAATAGGTAGGTAACAATCTACCTTACCACACTGCAGCTAAATATGAACTTTCTTGTGATTGAACCTGATTTAGCATTGTGGTTGGACTAGGTGATCTCCAGAGGTCCCTTCCAACCCCTATGGCTGTGATTCTGTATGATTCCATGATTTTTCTGTTGTTTGGCTCACAAAACACACATGAGATGCAGTGACACCAGTAGAAAAAATTAACCACAGCATTCCCAGGCTAATACCCGCTTAACTGAGCTCTGAGATCACAGGATAAAATTGATAGGCCAGGCTAGGCTAGGATAGAATAGGACAGGAGAGACCAGAGCAAGTTGGAAGGGTCAAGGATCATTCAGTATAAATCCTGGTTCCACACAGGACTACCTGATGCTCAAACACCAGAATTCGTTATCTTGATTACCATTAGAGATGGGCAGAGGAGGTTATGCCAGTCTTCTTCACGCTTCTGAATATCTCACATGCACATTTCTGAGAGCGTTGAGCAAACGCTTCTTGAACTCCAGCAGATTTGGGGAGCCACGGCCTAGGGGAGCCTGTTCCAATGCCTGATCACCCTCTCAGTGAAGAACTTTTTCCTAAACCCCAGCCTGACCCTCCCCTGACATAGCTCCATGCTATTCCCTCAGGTCCTGTCACTGCCACCAGAGAGCAGAGCTCAGCACTGCCCCTCTGCTCCCCTCTTGAGGAAGCTGTAGGCCGCCTTGGGCCTCCCCTCAGCCTGCTCTTCTCTGGGCTGAAAAACCAAGAGACCCCAGCCACTCCTCATACATCTTCCCCTCTAGACCCTTCACGATCTTTGTTGTCCTCCTTTGGATGCTCTCTAATACTTTTATGTCCTTCTTATATTGTGGCACCCAAACCTGCACACAGAGCTCGGGGTGAGGCCACACAGCGCAGAGCAGAGCAAGACAATCCCTCCCCTCACCCGGCTGGCAGTGCTGGACATGGTGCACCCCAGGGCATGGTTGGCTCTTCCAGCTGCAAGGGCACACTGCTGATTCNCTGAATATCTCACATGCACATTTCTGAGAGCGTTGAGCAAACGCTTCTTGAACTCCAGCAATTTGGGGAGCCACGGCCTAGGGGAGCCTGTTCCAATGCCTGATCACCCTCTCAGTGAAGAACTTTTTCCTAAACCCCAGCCTGACCCTCCCCTGACATAGCTCCATGCTATTCCCTCAGGTCCTGTCACTGCCACCAGAGAGCAGAGCTCAGCACTGCCCCTCTGCTCCCCTCTTGAGGAAGCTGTAGGCCGCCTTGGGCCTCCCCTCAGCCTGCTCTTCTCTGGGCTGAAAAACCAAGAGCCCCCAGCCACTCCTCATACATCTTCCCCTCTAGACCCTTCACGATCTTTGTTGTCCTCCTTTGGATGCTCTCTAATACTTTTATGTCCTTCTTATATTGTGGCACCCAAACCTGCACACAGAGCTCGGGGTGAGGCCACACAGCGCAGAGCAGAGCAAGACAATCCCTCCCCTCACCCGGCTGGCAGTGCTGGACATGGTGCACCCCAGGGCATGGTTGGCTCTTCCAGCTGCAAGGGCACACTGCTGATTCAGATTCAACTTGTTGTCAGCCAGAATTCCCAGATCCCTTTCCTCAGGGCTGTTCTCCAGCCTCTCATCCTCCAGTCTGTACATATAACCAGGATAACCGTGTTGTAGGTGCAGAATGCAGCACTTGTTAAATTTCATTCAGGTGGTGATTACTCAACCCAGATGAAGTTGTCTAAAGAAGGAACCTTGGCAAGGCAGCAGCAAGGTATTTATACACCTGAAAGCATAATTTTGAGCTGCACTTTCAGTATAAAGCGTGAAGAAGACTGGCATAACCTCCTCTGACCATCTCTAATGATAATCAAGATAATGAATTCTGCAGTAGCTGCAATTTTAACACTTAGTTAAGGCAATTCTCAAGTAACCTACATGAATTTAACACACAGAAATAATTAAACATGCTATGGAACAGATGCTGAACAAACAACGACAATCAAACGATTCACACTTAGCAGACCTTACCTGGCAGTTAGTTTACAGCAGTTCTGAATGACTGAAAGAGAAAAGCAGACATAATGGATATGATTTCAAACGTAGCACACCTGACTCAAACCATTTAGGAAAATTCAATGATTTGAGCTATTTTCATTTTGTTAGACCCTTTCATTCATGATAGTTCTTACTTCTTACTTTGGTATATGTGCAGACATATATACACACACCATACCCTTAGCAGAATATATTCTAGAAACTGTTATTTTGTATTTCATCTCAACAGCACACTGGTAAAAATAATAAAAAATCCAATTGGTAAATAATAAAAGAAAATTCAATTGCAGAGAACTCAGATTTAGGTTTTAACATGGCTTAGGTGCACTTGCCTGTGAAAAAAGCACTATTATGTGCCCATCAAAAGCACTCATGATTATTCATTCAAACTCATCAACTGTAAGCCAAAAGAGCAATCTGTTTTATATATATATATGCATATATATATAATTATGCAGCCTGCTCATAGATCATGTGGCAAATATACATGTATATATGTGCAATACATACAAATTGTTCACATGAATGTAAATCCCGTAGACCAGCTTACTATCAAGGTGTGTTATCAAGGTATGTTCATTTCGTGTACTGGCTGCCTTCCAACTATCTCAGTGATAGTCAATAAGTAAATGATAATAATGTAATTAACCAAAGTTTGGAGCATCTAAGCCATTTTCTATTCCATTCTTATTTTGTCTAAATAAGGACCTAGGTAGCTAGAAAGAAGCTGGTGTATTGCCCCAGTAAATAGGAGGAACTATAACAAAAAAAAAAAAAAAAAGGAAAACAAAACTGGTCTGATTTACATGAAACTTTCAGATTGACTTAATGTACGCAGATCCCAGGGCCAAATTCAGCAGTGACACAAGTGACAGGGTAAGTTAGATAGGTGTCAATCACAAGAAGAGTGCCAATCGGGAGAACTGGCAACACACTTTAGTAGCACTTCCATGGGGTGATTCGATGATGGATGGTTGTGTGAGCTAAACTGTAATTTATGCACTGTGGCAACTGAAGTGGAGGTTGGCAGCACAGAGAGTAGATGACAAGGGTGAAAAAATAAAACAGGCTTTCACCTTTAGTGACAATATCTCCATCCTTCCAAAAAACACTGGGGGGATTCCAGCCTGCCTTTACCAGGGCTGAATGCAGCCACGGTGGAGTCATTCACAGGTGCCAATTATAAACATTTTGCTGATTTCCTAAATTATCTTTGACACTCATTTCCTTTTCTTGATTGATTTCACCTGGACTGACTCAGTCACACTTCAGTTGGGGGAAATTTATATTTGAAATGAACAAACAAAAAAAAACAAGAAGTAAGATATTATTCTCTCTTTCTGTGATTCATTGATTTCACCACCAACATTATGTGTGTTGACCCGTCCGTCACTTGAAGCCATCTCTTGAGGACATATTAGAGATCAAAACAACACAGACGGCAGCAGCTCTTTTGTTCTGCAAGGCTCTTGCTGCAAGAGGAACGACTCTGACACTGCCTTCTGCCAAACTGTTTTAGTTGACACAGGAAGAGATGAAGAAGCCAGATCTGTCAGAGTTGAAGAGACAGAGAGCCACCAGTAATTCTCACCATTACTGATC
Organism: Penelope pileata; assembly: GCA_013396635.1. Lineage (NCBI taxonomy): Eukaryota > Metazoa > Chordata > Aves > Galliformes > Cracidae > Penelope > Penelope pileata. The sequence continues at coordinate 1,042,887 of WBMW01005542.1, forward strand.
CTTTGTAGAGTTGCCAAAATTCTCCATTAAAGCTGCTTTTTGGGCAGAAAATGGAATTTTTTGCATAAATGAATCTCTTTGTTAAAGGAATATCTGTTTTTCCCTTGGTTATTTAAAGTTTTCATTGAAACACTGTATACTTCTATTTCCAAGGATCTTTGTTGTTCTTTTTTTAAAATCTCAAGCACAGAGCAAGTCAGAATCAAAGCAATTTTAATGCAGAAATCTGCTGTGATACCTGACTCCCGATCAAATGCTTCTTGACCTTCTTGACCTGTACGGACTGACTTCCCTAACGAGATCGGGCTTTCCATGATGCACCGCAGCCAGGGCCATCCTCAGGCAGTTCTTATCAGGCCCCAAACAAAGAGAAGCTATGGCACATCATGTGGTCTGCTCAGGAAGTCAAGACCTGAACGTAGATGAAGGACCGAGCTATAACCATCATGCAAGATGCTGTGATATTTTTGGGTTTTGAAATAGCACAATTTACCTCTTTGCTGAAAAATTTTCTTCATCAAAACCCTCTGCATTTTTCAACCAGTCAGAAGCCTTCAGTTTTGGCATTGATTTCCCTGCATTTTCTATTCGGTTGACCTCACCCAGAGGCCGGAAAAAACCCAAGCAAGTATTTGGGAGGAAGGAGCAATTGTGGCAAGGGATGGAAAAACTGTGTTTTGTTTTCAGTTCTTGAGAACAAAAGGAAGAGAATTTTCTGCTCTGTGCTACACGTTGTAGCTGACTGTGATGTGACAGGTGCGCTGATGTTTTGGATTTTCATCATTTCAGTACCGTAGTTTTCCTTTCTAGAAAAGGGTGCCTACAATATCAGATCGGAGCTTTTTTATGTTGCAGTTAAATCCATAATAAATAAAATTTAAACATTTATGTTGCTGCTAAATTGAGCCTTAACTTAGAAAAGATGTTTCTTAAATCAGTCTTTTGCAATACACAAGTGTACAAGAAACAGTTTGCTCTCACTACCGTTCCTGTAAATTCAGAGAAATCGCTTAACACATAAGATGTGTGGTTGAGAAGTCCAGGTGAAAACACAGAGAATTTACTAAAATAAAGAGTAAAAACTGATAAAATCTGTCAGGAACAATCTGACAAGGAATACTGATAGAGGGCTTTCTGAACATTTTTTAGCACTGAACTGTTTCCTTATAATACATTATTAAAATTAAAAATTGGGCAAGCCCATATCCAAAGTATCTTTTATCTGAAGATGTAAATGTGTGGCATGTTGTATGATCTGATTATAGAGAATTAATCAGCAGCAACATTCAAGGTGAAATTGTAGCCACCAAGCTGCAGCCCATAGGACTTCAGGACAGTATAGGCTGTAACCGTCCCTGATGAATTTGGGCAACCAAGTCACAGCCTAAGTGAGGAGCAGCATGTGCTTGCTGGACCAGGGACACCCCCAGTCTTTCTCACACTCCCAGTGGAAGATCCCACTCTTTTCATTCGAAGTATTTAATATGCAAAATTCCTCCAAACTATCATTCTGAATTTTCATCTTTGACATACGTTCACCAAATAGAAAAAATTAAAAAGTAATGAGGAGAGTTCCCAACTGCTTTGAGAAGATTCCACATATGTGCTAATTAGCGATTCTGTCTGAAAATATTCCCTGAAAGCTGTATGGGTAGTGCAGCCTGGGATAAATAATGCAAATGCCCCATGGCACTGTCACAAACACCACAATCAGTGCTGTTTGCGATTTCAGTGAGACTCTCCAAGTTCTGCACCTGAGACTAAAATATTAATGAAGTAAAACTGTAGTAAACAAACCGCCATCCTCCTTCCCCACCCACAGCCAGCACACACACACTCACGCTCCCCGCACCCACTGGCTTTGCTGGCACAGGATAAGAAGTATTTTAGGGAGATGAGAGCTGACAGGTGAATGTTTTCTTTGTACATTAAACTGTTCCTTCCCCCACGTGCTGCACCAAGCGTGTCCTCATCACTGGACCAGCGCCTACACTGAGCTTTGATGCTGGACATGGAAGGAGCGTTGCTGCACATTGATAATAATTCCAGCAGGTTGTCTGCAGTCTGGACTCAGTGACCAGAACTGATGAAATAAAAATAAAAAAAGCCAAGAAATCAGTGCTTTGCACCCATTTCCCCTCAGTACAGATGCATCAGTCTGCTGTATGGCCAGGGAGCTGGCAGAAAGCTGTCACTGTAGACACCAGGCAAAGCCCAGACGTGTCAAGGTCTGCTCTGCCTTGAAACATGAGAGAGTGGATTAAACGCCTCAGGAAGTCCCTGACTGGACTCCACATCTCCACATTGACGCCCCACAGTTCTAACTGCTCACAAAGATCATCTGAAATTATAACACAGGTTGGCAAGGCATGTTGAGTCACAGACATGTGCAGGACAGTAAAGATATAAAGATACCCCTGGCATGCACTTGCCTTGGACGAGCAAGCAAATCTTCATGTATGAGCTGTTGTTTAGCATACACTTTCATTTACTACAAAATCCAAACCCAAAACCAACATTGGCCTCTAGATACACAGATCCCACTGATTTGGAAAGTAAAAAGGTGCCTAAGCAGTACAATCTAGCTATCTAGCTAAACAGGGGTCTGCCTCTGACTTCTGAGGAGGTTAAGTCTTTAATCCACTTAGATGCTTTGGAAAATATCATGCTGTTAAGTGCCTAAGCCACTTCTGAAATAAGAGCTAGAATGTCAAAGCTGCAGAGATGCTCTAAAGAACTTTATGAGGCATTCTCCTGGCCACAGAAACACAACTGTGGAGTTAAATTTTGCTCTTCTGCAAAATACATCTTCTCTGCTAAGTGCATCATGGCTATTTCAGGTACATGGCCAGAGTGAAATTCAGAGTAGATTTCAAGCCCTAATGACTGCTCACAAACTATTGTCCAAGTTAGAAATACTTATTAACTTGTCCACTCATATTCTAGTCTACAGACTCATACTGCAAATAATTCCTTCCTAGATTATAAGGACTGCACATTCTTTGAGCCACTTTTATGAAATTACAGCCCTGCTGTTTTAGCCTGGTGTTACAATACCTGTTCACACTCTCCAGTACAATTCAGCAACAGAAATGTCAACCTTCAAACAGCATCCAATAAAGCCAGCTAGTTTGATAAATGAGGGATAAGTAGCACCATTAAGGGAGTTTCTAGCTGTACAGAAACCTATTCAGAAGTTGGAGATTTGAGAAAAAGCTGTCAGTGATTGCAGACGGCACATAGAGCCAGCCCACGGGCCTTGTTTTGGCTGTGGGATCCGTACACTCTAGTCTGTAGAGTGGCTGTGTGTGTCAGCCCATGAACCCTGAAATCCGTCTCCTGCCTATCCTGGAACCCGCAGACCCGGGGTTACTCATTAAAGTGAAAACAAGGTCAGATTCCCTTCCTTACTGCTTCTTTACTCCATAACTCAGGAGGAGACATCCAAGGCTATGTAGGTTTGCCCCAAGAGCATTAGTGGCCTGAAAGTATCTTCTGCTATCTGTATTAAGAACATTTGAAATTCCCCTCAAAAAGCCAAAGTGTGGCCTAGACTATCCCACCCCACTGAGAAACAGCATTTTTCAGTGTTTTGAGACATGTTAATGAAGACCCTGCTCAGCAGACTGCCATCACCTGCCATCAGCCTTCCCCACTGCTGCCTCAGTGCCCACTTTCCCCCTCCCTCAAGCACCTCTTGGATGCCTCCCAGCCCAAACCATGACTGCAAAATATCCCTGTTGTATAGCTGCCTTCTTAACCTCATTTAAATTCTTCCTTCAAGCTACCTACACCACGATGCCCTCAAATTACCACCGTCTTTTAATGAGAAGGATGCTCTGCGTACCCATTTTATCGTTATTGTATTCTCTCAGCCCAGCTGCCTTCCACCCCTAGCTCCTGCCTGTTATGCAGATTGTGAGCTCTCTGGGGTGCCGACTGCTCTCTTTCTTGCATGTCTTCACAGTGCGTGTCATGAAGGAGCCCTGATCCTGGATCGGGGTCCCCTAACGCAAACAGATAGATGAAAGAATAATTTGTTAGCCTGGATTGCAAATCATCTTCTGCAAGAAAAACGAAGCAATTTCCCCAGGCTGTCAGAGGCACTTTCATGTGTCGGTGCCGCGGTCCTGTGCTGGGGAGGATGATGGCACATCCCATTGCCAGGCACAAGAGGGAAGGTTTGCTGTGCTGATGTGAGCTCTGCGTGCTGCTGCTCTGCATCTCACCAGGCCACAGAGAACCAAATCTTGTTCTGAGGGACGTGCTCTTGGAAAGGCAGCCTTCTGTGGGCTGTTATTTTTACTGTGGGGTGAACATGGGGGGCAGCCTTTGATGGGATTTTTCTCATGTATGATCCCTTTCCTTTCAAGGGACGTGATATTTGGTTTCTGTTTTTATTTTATACTTCATAATCATGAAGGCAGAGGCTGTGCAAAGTTTGTTTGCACAGATTTATTATTAATTACAGTTCTGCACTCCAGGTTACAATACGCTGAAGTGAAATCACCACAACAGGTCTGACTGTGAAGCAGGCAATTTATATCTACATTCAAAATTCATACAAGGAATATTATATTATCAGTAGGTATGTGATCCGTCTTCCACTTGTCTAGAGCAGTCTCAAAAATATTCAGCTGCTGTACCTTTCTCCAGCTCCCTCCTTGGGTAATTGAATCCAACTATTAACAGCCAGATATGAAAGTTTTTGTCCCATAAGGATTTTACATCTTGGTACAAGAAAGGTCAGCTCAGTCAGTAAGAACCATTGATCTGTACTGTCAGCACCTCGCATCAGTGGTTTCAAATACTCCAGAGTCTAGCCATAAACACATTTTCAAATAGGACTTAACCAGTGGCATCTCCTTCCTCTGTAGAAAATGAAGGAATTTCCACTCAGCAAACACAACACAAAGGTGTGCATTGCTACTGTGAGACAAGTTGTATCTGCATAATGTACTACAAAAAACTCACACTTCATTCAAGGTTCTACTTGGGCTAACTTGACATGTTGTATACCTCACTTTACTATTTTTAATTGAAATTACAAATCTTGAGCATCAGCAATTTCAAAATAAAATCCTGAAAGCTTAATGCTTTCTAAGTGCCCTTCCCCACTTCTGACCAGCGCATAACTATTACACCAGCTATCATTCAAACATATAAACAAGAATAGCTATTTTGCCTTCCACACTAAGATGTTTCAAATAAAAAAGGATTGTCCTTTTCTTAAAGTTTAAAAACAAATAGTTATCCTGAACCCATTACAGGGATCTAGCCAAATTTCTTGATTAAACATATAATTGATTCAGCTTTGCAAAGGAAAATATATTGCATTGTCTACAGGGAAAAAAGTTTTCAGGGCAACTCTGAAAAAATAAATGAAAATGGAAGTGGTTCAGACTCCAGCATCTCAAATATCCCTTCGTTGTACCCCCAAGACCCTGAATGACTGACATCTGTCAGAAAGGTGATTGCACCTGCCCTCATGTTTTGTCCCACGTTTATGCATAAAGAGGCCGGTGATGTGCCCTGTCAGGGCTGTGTTGGAATCAGTAATAGCTGTCCCAGCTAATCAAAACCTAGAGTTCTTTTTCCACCTATTAACCAAGACGCAGTCACTAAATTGTTTATTTTAAAAACAAATTTATTAGGGATATTCAAGCCTTTGTTATTGCATAATCCATCAACTGTTCCTCTTCCTTTAGTCTCTTCTTGGAGACTGTTTCTTTCATCTCTAATTTGAGTGATAATATGAAGAATGGCTTCTATGGATTTCTGTATATGGTTCCCATTGTATGTAGAGGGACTGACAAGTTACCACGCAGTATTTCTAGTCTGTAAGAGCCTTGTTAACAAATTTTCATTTTGTCATTCCACACAGTGCTTTAACAACATGCTCCATTTTCAAACAAGAGCCCCAGTTCACTGGTCCCCCCCAGTCACCAGTATTCTATTTTAACTACTTCCTGAGGACTGATCATTGGACTTTCTAAACTGATGACTAACATACAGAAATTAGACTACGCATTTTGTTGTTCAATTTATATTTTCAATACAGTTGAAGGGAACAGTAAGAGGACCGTTCACTGATTCAAAACCTACCAACCATTTAGGATGCATCTGCACGCTGAGCTCAAGGTGGGCTGGGCAGCCTGTTTGCCAAAGGAGGTTCAGCTGCCTGCAAACTGGCACAACTGAAGGAGCAGAGCAGGGACTTCCCAGGCATGCATCCAGGGCTTTGGGAAACCCGGGCTGGGGGACACTGTTCCTCAGAGATGCAATTACTTTCTGGAGGTGCTGGCACAAGGCAATTAATGTTAGTGCTGGGACCAGACGGAAAACTGTGACCTCAGAGTGTAAATGTGGGTCTGTCACAGAGGGACACTGCCCTTCAGGGACTGCGGCGGGGTGAAGGAGGGGAGAAAGAGAGATGAACTTTCGAAGTGGGAGGTTGAGCTGTGGCCTGTATTTTCTTCTCTACCCACACTGCAGCGCTTATTTGCTGCTGGGGCTTATTAATTTTTCACTTATGCCACGCTAAAAATAGTTAATTATTGAAAATGCATATCCGTCTGATGGTGAAAGACTGTCTCTTCCAAACAGGTGACTGGTTCAGATAACCCCAGAAGGCACTTCTGGGTCTTCTAGACCCTTGATCAAAATTTCTTTTTTAATTTGAAAAGAACAGAGGTGATTAAAACTGAAAATGATGGCGAGGCTAATGAAAGCTTCCTCCCTCCTTCCCCAGGCGCTAGTGTAATGGACTGAGGGCTTTCATTTCATTTTTTCTTTTTCTTTCTTTCCTTCTTTCCTTCCCTTTTTTTCTCAAATGAATATTTTCAGTATATTTGTCATGGTAGTCCTTTGATTTTTTTTTTTTTAATAAATCAGATGTAGAGATTTTGTGGTAACAATAGATTGAATGTGTGTGGATAATATTACTCACAGTGCTAGTGAGAGTTCAAAGGCTGGAATGTCCAGACTAAATACACAGCCAAGAGATCGGTTCTTTAACATTTCAATTAGACAGGAACATGAAACAACAGGCTAGTGACTTCAGCTTCTCAAAATTAAACACTTTGACACAGCACAGAACACGCATCGAAATTCATTATGCCTTCACAGCTTAAATCTCCTCCTGCTGAAATACTGGTGGGAGTCATTCCTCAGACGTAGGAGTCACTTTATAAACATCGCAGCTCCTACCCTTGCCAGGGGTGGATTACCCTTTGCATGTCAAAATCCAGATTGAGAGCCACTTTGAGAGAAACAGGTCCACATGTCCCCTCTGTGCTGAGGAAGGGTTGGGGTACCACCCGTCCTGGGTGAGCTGCAGGGTCAGCACAGTGGGAGCACAGCCCGCACAGGGAGTGCATGCTCTCCCCTGCTCCATGTGGCTGTGCTCCCGTGATGCCTGGCAGCTCTGTTCCAGGACAGCATCACCGCACTAGGCCACATCTGGATACATCTGACTGGAGGATACCCCAGAGCACAGCATGCTAACACCTGCCCAGCCTGCTCTGTTCCCCCCCCTCCCATCCCATTCTCTGGTTCAGTCATGGTCCTCCAACCTACATCCAGTTTTCACTCAATTCTGACAGCAATGCATTTCCCATAGTGAGGGATACAGAAATGTAGGTATCGTGGTCAGTGTTCAAGATTTGATCCTCTGTGCAAAGGAATCCCTCACCTGTCTCCAGTTGCAGGGTTGTCAGCTCTCACGTCCTTCCCTGCCACCCCCACTTTGACCACAGGCATCATATCTCTGCTCTAGCAGGAAAAAAGTTAAATTGTTTTTCTAAAGAATCGTAGGGAAAACTCCTGATACCTCCAAGTCCACAATATAACTGGCTGTGTTGCTAATTAAGTGTCCAGGGTGTGTGTCTCAGGAGTAATTGCCAATAAAACCTCTGCGCTGTGTCAGCTCAGTTTCACATACTCCTCTGACATGTTTGCAGTGGCAACTGAAACATTATAGCTCCCTGAGAAAATATTTCTGCTATAAGGTATACACACAAACATAGAGTCTGAGAAGTGCTTTCATGTTGGAAACAGGATCACAGAGTTTGTGAGAGAAGCAATGATGGAAAGAGTATATACCTTGGCTTTTAAAGCAAGGTGGCTAGAAATGACTCAATTATCTCAGGAGAGTAAGTTATCAATTACTGTAATTGTTATCTTACGAGCCCTACTCACGGTCCTGCAGTCTTTGTCCCCCAGTGTCCTATCTCAACATAAACTAGGGGAGACAAATAGGTACAGAGAGAAGGGAACTAAAAAGGGAGGAAAGAACACACACAAACTGGAGCTGTAGTTGTCTAGAAACCTCTCAAGTATATTTTGTAGACATCATAAAAGTAGTTTTTGAGGATGGACATGAAGAAGAGCAAAGAGAAGACACTGAGATGAGTAATGGGAGTTTCTTGCCTATTGAAAGGGATAGCAAGAGATGAAGAAGAAAGATATTTAGTTCAAAAATTGAACGTTTTAACAAGCAGACAGCGGAAGCTGACAAATGTCATCTTCTTTCCCTATGCAAATTATTCGTGAGTCCACTCCTGTTCTTGAAGACGTATCGGTTATTTATCATCTTGAGAAACCACATCCAGATGCACAGATGATTCACACATTACTTCAACCACTCTCCATTTTTCAGGGTTTATTTGCCAGGGTTTATACCCCAGCATCATGGCATTACTCTTGCTTCCAAATAAGTTGAATGATAGAATTATCTAATGAAAAATAATGAAAATGAATGTCAAACAACTCTTGTTCTCATAGGACTATGGTTATGTAGCTTTGCCAAACATTTGTTTTCTCTTTTCAGCAGCTTCCCAAGAATACCAAAGAAAATTTGAGATATGGTCTCCAAGCATTTACGCCGAGCCTTAAGGCAAGTTGACTTACTGTAGGCTGCTTGGCTTCCACCAGAGCTGAGAAATGGGCAGCCGCATAACTCCATGCAGGAGCTGAGGCTCACACAATACTGAGACAACTGCTCCCACTGTGGCTCTCATGTCTAGAGGGCATCAGATTGACAAGCCTCAATGTTCTCAGGTTGTAGTATAAACCCATTTGTTCATACTAGCCTTTTCCCAAAGAACACCACTGCCTCACGTACCATATATATATATATATAAAGAAGACTCTGAGGAATTAAGGCAAGATTAAAAAGGGAAAGGAGTTTTTTGTTAATGATTCCCAAATGATAGCCCAAAGCTCTCTGACTAGCCAAGTGTATTACCTCTTCACCTGTTATATGACACTCCAGTGTGATGGAGAGACTAAACAAATAGGGGCAGGAAGGCTTAATTTCCCCACGCTGACACCAAAATGCTGACTATAATTCACAGCATCATGTCAGCACCCCACTTCTGTTTCCTCTTCAGGAGGAACTGGAGATAATAACACTGGCTTAACTGCTCCACCAGGTACCATTGAGATGAATTGGTTTTCCAATCATGCATATCCCTAACCACTATGTTTTATCATGGCACTCTCCCCACTCCCCAAACTCTAACTCCTGTGCTCTGTCAGACTGTCTCCCTCACCTCTTTCTGCTGTAAGAGTATCAATACAGCAAACCAAAGGTCATTCATCCTACCAGAACAGCAAGATTAAAAGTCAAGTTCATCTTGCTGCTTTCTGCTCCTGCAGAAGGGAACAACTGTTGAAACAAAAATGGAACCAGAGCTAATTCAGCATTTAGAAGTAACCACACTTCTGCTTCACACTCTCACATATTTCACTGTCTCTTGTCATCCGTATCAGACAGATACCTAACTATATTTGCCAGAATACTCTTATGTGGTACATAGCCCATGCTATAGTCAAAGCCATCTGCTCAGACATATTCTCCTGAAGAACTGAGACTGGAGAATGGGAATAGGCAATTAAAAGTGATCCTGTGAGCAAAATCTGCTTTTTAACCTGACACTTTGCAAAAATGCTGAGACAAGGATGAGGTGAGGTATTATCATGGATTTCCTACTTTAAAAGAAGGGAGGTTCAGATCCCATCATACCAAGCTCATATCTGACAAAACACATCCACATTGACTTGTTGGAGACTGGAACTCTCTGCAGCATCTTTGGACTATGTGCACAGGCAAAAGCTTGAAGCACGCACACTCTAAACAGTTTTAGTTAGTAATGGAGATCAAGAAATGAGTACAGAAAAGTGAATTTTCATTGGCCAAGGCACTGCACTTTTCAAATCTAGATTCTCAATGGGAAAATTGAGGACCTGTGAAAGGCCAGATGTGAAGTCCTGCAGTTTGAATCCAACCTCTTTGGGTGCTCCACTGCAATCTTGTGAGGCACATTAATGTGAACAAATGTGATCAATTTGGCAGCACTCTCATGCAAGCAGAAACACTAGTTTCACAGGAATAATAAACAGCCCCTTGCTGCCACTGGAAAAAAAAAAAGAAAAAAAGAAAAAGAACAGGGTGAGATGAAAAGAAGACACAAGATAGATGAGGAGGATACAAATTGAGTTTGATAATGACAGATTTCCATGAGAACCATTGTTGAAGAAAAGGCACAGAGTAGCTAAACAGAGAGAGTGTTGTGAAAGTAGGCTGAAGAGGATTATGATTGACCAAAATGCAGAAAAGAAGCCAATGGCAACATCCCAAAGAGTGTTTATAAATCACAAACCAAAATGCTTGGACTTGTGCACAGTTCCGTAAGCATCCAGCACAAGACAGAAACAAACAATAAAAGAGAGAAACAAAAGATACAACTGGGTGATGTCTCCAGCTAGCTGGGAGCTACCAGTAGTCCAAGAAGGAAATGCCCCACTCAGCTCAGTGATGGCTGTGAAATCCATCGGATTAAGATTTCCCTACATATGCTCACCTCCCAAAATAATTAGCTCTTTTGAAGCAAATTAGAGAGGTCCATACTCCAGCACAGAGCTTCCCTTCAGACCCGCAGCATCCTGCTCCCACCACACACCAGTGCCAGGCTGGTGCCAGCCCGGCCCCAGGAGGAGCCTGGGTCAATGCCTCCTCAGGCTGAGCTAAGGTGCAGCAAGCTCCAAAGCTTCCATGCCAGTTTTAACAACCAGGTTATAAACTTCTGAAAAATATGAGTTCATAATGAAAATACTAGCACACCAAATCACATAAAGTCACATTTACTGTATGTAGCTTTATATTTTCCCATAAAAATAAATAAAACACATCAGCTATCATATAACCATAGGAATTTCTTCTTGTTTTGTTTGTTTGTTAGTTTTTGGTTCAGATCACTGTTTTGCATGCAGAGGAAAGGAGTGTTTTTTGTTTTATTTTAAAGTTTAACATTTTTCTCCTTTTTTTTTTTAGCAGACTTTTGCTGTGCTGTCTGTAATCCATCTCTCGGGCTACATAGTTTCTTCTATATGCTGTGATCAAATCCCAACTGGTTGGTCTAGTTTCTTCACATATATCTCTTGAGATAAAGCCTTTGCAGGAGGGAGAAGATAGAAATAGAGTTGCCACAAGCCTAGGATTTGGCTAGTTTATCTTGTGCCTTACTCCACTTTGCTGAAGGACATTAATTGTCCTGAGGTCTCAGTGGTCTGTGCATTTTTTTCCATTTTTTCCCCTCTATTACCCCCCCACCAGCAGAAATCATAACCATGCGAGCAGCAACTGCCAAAAGGCAGCAATTCATAATCAGCAGAGTGATTACAAAGGAGCCAGCAGCAATGCCGAAGTTTACAGCACTTCCTGCACACAAAACTACACGGTAAAAATATTTGCAGCAGAGAGTAAACAGGCTTAATGGGCTCCAGTCTAATTTCTTTTTATAATCCTGTAGTGTGAGCATAGCACTTGGATAAAGCACTGTACTGACAGCACAGAAGACGCAAGCACACTGCTGAGCAGCACAGCACATACGGCATGGGCACCAAAACTTCCCCATCTGGAGCTTCACCTATGCAAGAGTCAATGTGGCTTATCTTATCTTCCCCTGCAGCACAGACCGGCTACTGGGAGGAGTAACAGCCTATAGAAGGCTAAAATCTTCAAGTAATTCTTTGGGGAAAATGTTAGCTTCTCCTTCACAAGCTTTGCCAAATTGTTTGTATTCTGGAAAAATCAGGGTTTGTAAGAAAATTATTGGCACTGACAAGTGACTGTCTTCTGCACGCATCGTGGAGAAGATGTATCACTCTCCATCACTGATCTTATTATGTGCATCCTTCCTCACTCTTTTATCGAGGGCAAAAAAAATCAGACCAAAAAAAAAAAAAAGAGAGAATCTCAAAAAAAATAATAGAATAAAATAACATCCATTTATAAAGGAGTCAGAAAACAGAGAGAGAGAGAGAGAGAGAAATATCAAAGAGAAAACCCAAAACGCACATCATATTGTCTGTACTGAAGTTTACAGATACATTTCAGCTTTTCACATCTGGAAGAATATTTATGTGTCAAACAGACAGACTGCAAAGTATTCTGTCTCTTTATCTTCTGGGGTGAGAAGACAGCAAAACTTCTCTTTTTACACAAGTCCTTTCCCACAGTCCAGGTCTGCTTCTCTAAGAGATCAAGACACTTATACTTTTAATCCCATGTGATAATTGTGGAGTTGCATAACTCTAACTGCTGCCTGAGACTGGCCTGAATTCATTACAGCCTCATTAGCTGCAAGGACTGCCTTCCTAGTGAGGGGATGGTGATGAGTGGTCCTAGCGTGGTGCAAGCATCCTGACCTTATTTTCCCTAAAACAACGTGAAGGGATTGGGCAACTCTTTCATTGGGTTTTACAAATGCAGTTAGTTTTACAATTGTCTCTCGTGTTTAGTGTTTACGCAAAATGGCCTAGTCCTTGGAATGTGGCGGGGATGCTGAATGGTTTACCTCAGTTTCCCTAGAAGCAAAGTGAAGAGACAAGAAAATCCTTGGTTTGATAGGGATAATGATCCAGGTGCATGTTCAGTCTCAGAAGATAGAAAGAATGTTGACACCTTCTTGGATATTTCATCACAGATAGTTCCCATTGCTGGAGACAAAATACCTCAATGATCATTTCAGAAGAGCTGACCTGTAATCCTGGGACCACTGGGATAGGGGTGAGCTGTGTCCATCATTCCCAGAGAGATGGCCATGGGAGAACTCACAGTGTGGTTTGACAACCATAAACACTCCCTAGGCTTTAGTTTTATAGTCTGAAGCAGAGCCAGTATATGGTATTTCCTATTGTACTACCATGAACAGGACATTTAGCTACAACAGAGTTAAATACAACAGAGGATAACTTGACCTTCAACTATGAATAACTTTGAAGGAAAATTAAACGAAAAAACAGACATGGAAAAAATGGTCAAAGTGAAGCATCTACTATGTGAGGATTCACTCAAGAAAAGACATTCCTGAAGGAATGAAAAAGCCATGAAAAGAATTTTGGCTCTCATATCTGGGTACCTAACAACTACTATGGGTATAGACATGGCATAAGTTTACTTCATAGGTACTGCAGGAGCTACATGTCTTCATTTTTCAATGTTTTCAGAGAATATATATCCGCAGTGTGGATGGGAATGTGGACAAGCATTGATGATTTTTATTATGAATTGCAACTTTCATAAAGTTGAGATCATAGAATCACAGAATCATAGAATGGCCCGGGTTGGAAGGGACCCCAAGGATCATAAAGTTCCACCCCCTCGCCACAGGCAGGGCCACCAGCCTCCAGATCTGGTACCAGATCAGGCTGCCCAGGGCCCCATCCAACCTGGCCTTGAACACCTCCAGGGTCAGGGCATCCACAACCTCTCTGGGCAGCCTGTGCCAGCACCTCACCACCTTCCCCCTGATGTCTAATCTAAACCTTCCCTCCTTCGGCTTAAAACCATTCCCCCTTGTCCTATCACTGTCTACCCTTATAAAAAGTTGATCTCCCTCCTGTTCATAATCTCCCTTTAGATACTGGGAGGCTGCAATGAGGTCCCCCCGCAGCCTCTTCTCCATGCTGAACAAGCCCAGCTCCCTCAGCCTGTCCTCATAGGGGAGGTGCTCCAGCCCTCTGAGCATCTTTGTGGCCCTCCTCTGAACCCTCTCCAACAGTTCCACGCCCTTCCTCTACTAGGGGCCTCAGACCTGGATGCAGTACTCCAGATGGGGCCTGATGAAATACCTATGCTTACAGATTCAGAAGGTATTTCTGCTGTTCTGTCAGATCAGATCACTATGGTTTGTATACATCTCTTTATGTATTATTTCAGTTTCACATTCACAAATTGTTACTTTCTAACCAAAAAAAGACATGGGGACTAATGTTTTTATTGTTGATTACTGTAGATAATCTTCAAATCCCAGTGTTAGCCAAAAGTTCAGCCTGACCTGAGGAGATTTCAAATGATTTAGCCATAGGCTGAGCTTCACAACTGATACCAGAGTGAAAAACACTGGATATCTCGTGAGGTGTTGACAAAGGTACATAACCTTGATGACATCCTGGGATGTTTCTTGTCGCTCTTTGAATGTCTCACAACTTCGTGCAGCTGTGAAAAGGAGAAATGGACCATTCATTGCCCTGGCTAGAGGAGAGCCCCGTAGGGAGGTGACAGGAACGAAGGAAAGGCTAAGAAAGAAAGAAAGAAAAGAGATTTCTTAGAAATTTCTAAGCAACATTGCAAAATAGTTCCATCAACTGTTCAAGAGCTTATCAGACTGCATTGTCGAACCTGTACTCAAATCTTGCCAAGACCCAACCAGGAAACATAAAAAGCCTAGCTACTGAGCAGACAGACCCCGTAGCATGAGAATAATGCACTTAGAATGTCTTCATCACCTCTCCAGGTAACTTTAAAATAACTAACTTTCCTGACACATTTTAATAAAGATCTGCAAAAGGAAGAGTACTAACAAAACAGATAAAGAATTTTATTTCGGAGACAGCCTGAGAATAACTGAAAGACCTAAAGGAAGAGATTCCACAACACTGTAAGCTATGATTCACACCACAACATCTAGCAGTCCCAGTTCAGGGTGATAAGAAATTGATTATGGAATGCCCACTTTTAAGCCATTACGGAGGCTGAATTAATTCGCATGCAGGGTTATTGCTTCAATTCATGTCTGTAGTCATTGGTGAAATAAATACAGAAAGCTAGGGGCTGCTGTTCTGGGAGAAAATTGCTCAGTTTGAAAATGTCCATATTCCTTGTTTTAGTACCTAAAACATCAATCACAACATATTGAGTAATTTTCTACTGAACGTGGGAAGAACTAGGAGAAATATCCCATCTTGCAGAACCCCAGCTCTGGCTGCATTCAGATCTGTACATCCTGCTCCCCTGTCTAGAGAGTAATGGGACAGACGGAAGTAGGAATGGAATAAAAGCAGTAATTGTAATAAAATATCAGCATTTTTAAGCCAACTGTCTGCACTGAAGAGGGGAAAAAGTCTTGTGTTTCAAAGATGCTATTGCAGGCTTTTAAAACCAAGTTCAGTAACACTGAGAAACTATCACACTGAAGATGTTCCGCAAATTTCATAGGGAAGATTTTATGCAGCAGTTGACAGACATTATTATATGTATGTATGTTTGCATTCTATACAAAAATTTCTATGTTGTGGTACTATGTTATGAGAGCTTGTGAGAATTCAACGGAATGGTGAACACTCATCTGTCATCTTCCAGTGCACTACTCGAAAGTCCATTTATTTGTGATGAGGTAAAATAGTTTTGCTGTTTTCTACCTAGTAGCAAAAAAATGAAACTACACAGTACACTTATATTTTTTTATCTATGTTTAAAAAAATGACAAATTGGATGTTTAATGTGAGATAATTAAAAAAAAAAACAAAAAACTTTATCCTCCTCCTGAAGCTAGATGTGTGCTTTATCTTCTCATAAGATCCTTTCTGAAGCTTTTAGAGGGGACCCAAGTCTGATCTATTTCAATGGGTAGGGCCCAAAGTCCAGACAACTGAGGACAATTTCACTCCATTAGCACTTCAGCTCATTTTTATTAAAGAGAGATGTAAGAATCAAACTAGTTTACATCAAACTGCAACATTATTAAGTAGAAACACTAATATCAGAGAGAACTGTACAAAAGCAACCTCTCAGTATCTATAAGGAGCTTATAAAAAAGATGGACACTGATTTCTTACATGGTTTGATAGTGATAGGGCAAGGGACAACTGCTTTAAACTAAAAGAGGGGAAATTTAGATTAGATGTTAGGACGAAATTCTTTACTCAGGGTGGTGAGGCCCTGGCACTGGCTGCCCAGAGAAGCTGTGGATGCCCCATCCCTGGAGGTGCTCATGGCCAGGTTGGATGGGCCCTGGGCAGCCTGAGCTGGTGGGTGGCAACCCTGCCCATGGCAGGGGGTTGGAGCTGGGTGGTCTTTAAGTTCCCTTCCAACCCAAGCCATTCTGTGATCCTATGGTGAAAAGCTACAGAGGTTGTATTCACTCAGAAAAAAAAATAAATAAACAACTCTATCATGATAATTATTTACAATCATAGATTTTTCTTCATCAGAAACATTACTATGCTCACAATTTGCCTTTTGGCTCAGGTAATTTCCCCTTAATTTCCTAAAAACAATAATCTTTCCAAACTTCTTATTTGTTCTGGCAATTAACCTCAGCCTATTCATTTTCTTCACATTTATATACCTCAGGTAAAATGAACTTTGAGAGGCAGATTTGGTTTTCCAGGGTCTTTTGGAGGTTACAGTAGTAAATTATAGATTCTAAGCCAGTATGCATATAAGAAAGTAACAGAACATGGAAAGTAGCACACTTAAAAATATTAACAGATAAGGATATAATAAAAATTAATAAAGGAAAAGGCACAATATGTTGCGATGCTTCCTCCAGGCTGGTACTCTGATTTCAGAGCAGCCAATATTGAATGCTCTGGAGAGCAGGGCAATTCATCTATTTCTACAATACTTTGCTGGAAAGCAAATGTTGGCCTGACCCCAACTGGTGATTGGGTTATACTGAGGAGTTCGAGGATTGATAGCCCTTGTCGTTTTAAATTAGCACTAAATGTAGTTGAGGATGTTATTCTTATTTGGGTAAACATTGTATTCTTTTTGCAAATCATCTGTATTAAGGTATTTGTCTCATAAAATAGATTGAGGTCCACTATTAAACTTGCGTACAGTATAAAAAATAGCGCATGTAATTCATTTTTACAAGTGTTGCCTTTAACTTCATCAGTAAGAGCTCTTGACAGGCCATTCAAGATTTTCCAAGCCTCTATCAATTCCTATCTTTTTCTTCCTTCCTCTTTCCATACTAAATAGACAAGACTTCTGATTCAACACCAGAAAATGACAAAAAGCATTTATCTGTTTTGTGTTTGGAGTCTATAACATCCTTCACAGAGCTTTCTCTTTTGTTGAAAGATTTACTGTTATTTCACATTTCTTCAAAATAAATTACGCCAAATATAACACACACACGGATATTTCTCCAAGAATATATCAATCCATCTAGTCTTACTTGAGAATGCTTAATACTTCAGAACAGCGTCTTCACTGGGTGGGGGGAGAGAAGAGGGGGAGTTAGAATTTTTCAGCCATCAGTCATGCTTTAAGTTTCACCTTGCTTGAGTAACTGGAGAACTATGTTCATGTCCTTTGCTGTATCATCACAGCATGGGTAAGGTATTATGAGAGCTTTTATCCAGCTCATTTTTGTCCAGCATTCATTTTTGCTGCAATTCTCAGGCCTAATGAGATGGTGGTCAATGTTTCCCAGTCAATGTCCCAGGTGTGAGATAAATCTTTGCCTGGGGAAGGATGAGCACCCATTTGAGATATCTGGGGTGCATTTTCTGTGACCAGAACATCCCCAGCTCACCCTCAGCTACAGGTCAGGTACATTTTTCCTAGCAATTTATAAAGAAGTGCATTACTTTGCTAAGTGTGGCTACATTAGTATGTAGTTTTTGCTCCAGCACAATCCAGGAGAAAATGCTCAACATTAAGCACAAGAGTAATTCCACTGACTTCAGCAGAGTTATTTGTATGCTTAGAAGTATTTATATAAGTGTTTGGTTGTATTTTGAGGATAAGAGGCAGTCACTGAGGCATTAGATGATGTAGATTAAATATACACGCAACTCATCTTCCACCAATTCTCTCGCAGACCATTTAAAATTTTGTGGCTCGCTCATGGGAGATGGGAAAATACAATGAGGGAAATGTCACACATCTCCTCAGAATCACTAAATATCCTCAGCTAGCTTTACTTACTATATTTGCCCCCTCAGAAACATGAGGTCTACTAATTAAAGAAGAACTGGAGACTTGTCAAGATTATGAGAGTGCTGCTATGACATAACCATAATTCTTGATGACATTTCACTTTCCCCATCCAGAAAAATCTATCACACTTTCTGAGATGTGACCTTCATCTTGTTAAATGAATACTCTAGCAAAGAGCTCATTTGACCTCTTACCTGCCCTCCCCTCTCCACCCTCCTCCTGGCCTCTGCAACTCTGTCAAGCTTGTTTGCTTCATAGTAATTAGCTTGATATTTTTGGCTGTTTGTACTTAACTCACCACCTTTGTTTTGTCTCTCTTTTCACTTTGCATGTAGCTCTTTGGACCACATGGCTTCTTCTTTCCCAGTATCTAACTTGCCCATCTGATTGCTCTCTTTTTTCCTTCAACCTCAGCATGAAACTCCTTATTTAGTCTCATCCTTGTCTTTTCTTGATACATTTCTTGCTAGCACAAGAATGGTCCAAATAGCTTTTTTTTTTCTCTAATCTTTAGTCCTTGTGGCATTCTGTTCTCACCCTTTAGCTTGTTTGATTTTCATGAGCAAGTAGCACACCCTCTGGAGGAACGCAAGTCTGTGTCCAGTGTCTTTTTGTTCTCCTTCTCCTCATTTAGCATTCATTTTTGCTGCAGTCTCAGACCTAATGAGATTGTGATCAATGCTTCCCAAGTTGCCCCCTGCCTACATGTCTTCAATCATACCTTGGCTGTATAATCTACTGTGCTCTTCTTTCTGTCAGTTGGTGAATGTATGTAGTTAATGTTAAAAGCAATCTGGAAACACATAACAAAGCTGTATTTTCTCCTCCACTTAATAAAGTGGAATCTACCTTGGTAATTACAAAACTTCCTTTGCATCCTGTGAATGTTGTGATTTATATGTTTGGTTTTTTTGTAGAGTCACTTTAGAATACAGTTCTTTCTATTCTGGAAACTCAATACATTCCAGCCTTCAGCTTACTCAAGGAAAAAAGCAAAACAAGTATGAAAAAATGCCCTTTCACACACAATTATCTAGCAGGCAATCACTATCCCATAATATTATCTCACAAAATAACCAGCTCTCAGGCAACATTAGCTTATCCCTGCAACGTTTGTCTGAACGTCTTTCTTTTTTACAAGATATCCTGGATTTCACAGGTGGAGGGGGTGCACCTTGGGATGCCGTGCTTGGTTACCATTGTAATTAACCAAATTTAATCAGTGTTTTAATCAAGGGCTGGAGCAGACATGAATGTGCTGTGAAACAAAGTGAAAACATTGAGCCTGACCCCTACCAGGTAAAAACCCAAGGCTGGAGCCCCTCAAGTTGTGCTGATTCCCAGCAGTGTAGGGCTCTGTTCAAGAGCAGGGTCTTCTCCTGCTGTGCTGTGATGATAAACTGCCTACCAGCACAAGAAACTGCTCCCATCTAACTTTCAGTGGGGAAAATTTGGGGTTTCTCTAGCCCTTTCACAGCCAAATTAATTTTACCCAAAGGACTGACAGCAAAAAAGATGAGTCCCTTGTCTCACAAGATTTTGAGGTTTTGACTTTTTTTAAGCCTTACCATCTCTGCTCCATCATATGCCTCTTCCTTTGTACATTATTTGTCTTAGACCAGTAGCTCTATCTGACAGCTTGTGTGTTATATCTGAATGTGTTTTCCACACTGCATGAGCTATGACAACACAAATCATCCAGATGGATTGCAAGGGAATGGCACTGTTCATCCTCTTTATGGTACAGAGCATGGGCAGAGGGGATGCAGTGAAGGGAGAGCTCCAGGAGATGCCCTCGAGGTCTCTGTGCCCGGCACCAAGCATCAGAGCACAGGGGAAGAGCTGGCGTTTCCCCTCCAGGACTCCAGGGGCTCAGGGCATCCGCACAGGAGATGAAACCAATTTATGATCAGACCTCTGCACATCTGTGCCATTATGAAAAGGTAATAAATATCAGGCAAGGAAAGGATATCGCACACTTGATTTGAGAAAAACTGAAGGTCCTATGCCACAGGCCAAATATAGAACTCCATTAACAATTGTGAAGCACTGTTGATGAGAAGAGTGAAAGAACAGCCCAGGAGGAAATTAATAATTCTGTATTAAGTGCAGGGCTTGGATGGTGTTTGGTAAATAAAGCCTGGGGTCATGCATTGACTGATGGGGGAAAACAAAATATTGAATAACAACCGATTCAGCAAACAGCATTCATCCCGTGCAGGGAAGAAAGCCTTTTGCCTATAGATTAAGGAGAATATTATCAGTTAATCAAAATTACATGTGAATGCTATGCACATAATGGAGGCAAATAAATTTTCACAGCAGCTTCAATTTTTCTCCTGCTGAATTTTGGAGCTCTACACAGTTTTCTCTGAGTGTAATCTTTGTGTATGTTTTTTTATGTTGTTGCTATCCTTTTTTATTGCTGTTTTACTAAGAAAGTTTAAAAACAAGCAGCTTACATGCACCTACAACAGCTGCAACATTATGCAAGCATACTTACATTTCCAAATCTTCTGGCTACAGAGAGGCTCGTAGGCTAGTTGCAGTGTAGTGCTGGAGGAACTGACCTGGATCTTTGTGCCGGTGGATGGGGAATGGTTTTCTGATGACTTTGAGGTGTCTGGTTTGGGCATCGCCTCTCTATTTCCTCATCCTGGGAGAGGGAGAGCTGCTCCAGCACTACTCGCTGTGGACTGCAGATAGGATCCCAAACCTCAGTCAGGAGCACAGAGATTTCAAAATCTTTATCACAGCCAAAGTTCTAGCTGGCATTTTGGGGAGGGCTGGAAAGGAGCACGAAGTATTCCTTCCATTTTGAGCCTTTTTCTTCCAAGCGTCCAAGGTCTTTCAATGGATAAGTTAGACAGACAGCTTAGAGCTTCTCAAGATGAGGATGAAGACAAAGATGAAAATGAAAAAGTGGAAGGAAAAGCATGAGGAGGAAGAAGAGGTTATCACAGTAAAGCTTCAGGAAGGGTACGCAGATGGTGTTTCACTACCTGACTCACCACAATCTGCACGCAAGTCAACAAGACTGAATGCTTCATCCAGGCTCTGCAAAGTGGACATAACAAATGACTTGCGAGTGAAAACCAGGAAGATGTACCATGAATGGAGAAACCTCTGAGGTGGGTGTGAGAAACTGATGGTGAAGAGGGCTGGTGAGAGCAACTGAGGCAGCGCAGGGCTGGAGGGCTGGGAAAAGCAGGCAGGCATCAAGCCTTGAAAGCAGTGACAAGAAATGCAAGTCTGCCCTTCAAGAGCTGCTAAGCTGAGGATGTAACTCAGAATTTAAGGTTCACAAGTGTGGATTTTAGAATTTCACTACATAAGTAAACTGCTTCAAATTAATAAGATTACACAAGGAACAATGTCATTCAACACAAAGATTGGAAATGACAATCAATATAAACCTGTGCATCCTATTTCAGAGAAGTGATCAGAGAAGCCCGTGAAAAGCAGATAAGTGCATTAGGTTTTCCTGTATTCGTGCACCCTCTTATCCTGTCATTTAAAACTCAGAATCAATCTGAGTTACCTTAAGTGGCAATGCTGTGTCCTTAATGCTTGATTCATTTGTTGTGAAATACAGTCAAAATAATAATTTGAAAGGGAAATTTGAAAATGTCAGATAGTAAATGCATATTTTACTTATTTTAATGTTTGTTGATTTGAGGCTTTGAGGGCAACATGGTAAATATTCGGTTTGGCTGGCACAAACTGTGCAGGAATCTAATAGAAAGCAATATTGTTGAAAATGGATATCAATTGAAAACAGAGAGCAGTGTCAACTATTCCCCACTGGGAGCAGACAACAATAAAACCAGTCAAGCATTACACAGTTGAGCCTGCCAAATGTCATTAGAGTGTAGAAAAAAGTAAAGGCACATACGAAGAGGGGGG
>WBMW01005542.1:1065135-1263396 GCA_013396635.1 Penelope pileata
CCGCCCCCCGGCGCGGACAAAGGGGCGGCGGCGCGGCCGTTGGGCTGCAGCTCCACCTAGCGAGGGGCGGCCTCGGGAAGGCTGGCCCCAGCGACAACGAGCTTCGAGGTGAAATCTTCGTCAGGGCTTCAGCTCCGAGCTCCTAACCCAGCCCGTGTCTGGGGGCCCGCTGTGGGAAGGAGGGAAGCGCCCAGGCATCCTCGCTGTGTTAGGGATGGTGGCAGTCGCATTGAATTAATATCAGATGTGTCGCTGAGATCTGTGAACTCCCAGCATTACACGTGCAGGTCACACGCTCATCCAGAAGGCCCGGAATGCGAAGGCTCCCGGTGCTGGGGAGCCCTGCAAGGCGCTCCCAGGTGACCTGCAGCACCAAAAAGCTGCTGGCTCAGCCTCTTGCAGAAGTAGTGCAGAACTGCCATGCTTCGGTTACAATTCTGACTCCTACTTTAGATGTGGAAAGCAGAAGGGGACTTCTTTGAAATGAACTTTCTATGAGACACTTGGATTTCATGTTTCAGTAACTGTGGATTGCCTTGGTTTTGCTGCATGTGCCTACACACACCGCTGGCAGATCCAGGTTTTCTCCTCTCCTTTCAGTGTCCAACAGCCTCCCACACTGAGAGTTTCTGCTTCATTGACTGCAAGCTGAATTTGAATAAGGGACCTACCATTCAGGACAAGTGTTTGAATAACCTTTTTAAACATTACTTTCTACTTGTATACATAATGTCTGGTGGTTGGATGCTCAGTCCAGGGAAAACTTAATTTTTCTTTCTGCTTCAGAGAGAGAATAAAGATTTCCCTCTCAGCTAACAAAAATGGGTACGTCTTTGCTCCTGGATGCATCTTTAGTCACCTCTGCCCTGCTGCAGATCCACCCACCACCCCATCCTCCAGTGTCATGGAATTATAGAGTCATTCCGGTTGGAAAAGACCTCAAGGTCGCCCAGTCCAACTGACAGCCCATCCCCACCGTGCCCACTGACCATGTCCCTCAGTGCCACATCTCCACAGTTCCTGAGCACCTCCAGGAACAGTGACTCCACCACCTTCCTGGGCAGCCTGTGCCAGTGCATCACCACTCCTTCAGAGAAGAAATTTTTCCTAATATCCTAATGTCCATGCAATTTGGGCAGCCAGGGAAGACCGGGCTCTCTACAGCCCACACTGCTCAGGCACTGCTCTTGCTTGAGTATGGATCCGAGGCCCTTGCAGTGCATCTCAGTATTTCCGAAATGCCTGGCAACAGGTAACGTATCACTCAAGGCTTCGCAGCACTGAAGTCATTTGCAATCACTGCTCCTAAAGGAACTCTATAGTCTACCGAAATCAAGGATTTATTAAGAGAAATTAAGGTTGTCTGAGAACTACAATGTATATGTATTTTCAAAGTTAGTTAGCCATCTAATTCCGTAAGAAAATTATTTAATCACAAATCAGAACAGTTGGGCACGCAGTAAATCCATAAAGCAGAGACCAAAAATATATCTTTGCCATGTATTAGTGTAGTTGATATATCAAAACTACTTCTCTGGAAGTAAACGAGGCTGCATCCTGTTAAAATTCCCACATCCCCATGGCAAATCTTATTTCCTTTTGAATTCAGTTGTAAAAATTGGAAGCAAGGAAATTCACGGGCTGAAACACTGTCTAGATAACATTATGGGGCATGTTGCTTCCAAAGCCTTGCGTGGGTTTTAGCCACATGTCTCCCACTGATTTTAATGGGATTTGCATGGCTAAAATCCTCTGCAGTGCTTTGAAAATGTATCCCTAAGGGTCTGTCGTGAATTCATAAAGCCCTAGAATTTCTGAGTTAAACCCAAAATACAGTGTTGGCTGATCTTAGAGGCTTGTTGCCACTCTCCTAATTAAAATACAGCTTAGTTTGGTAGAAGGTCTATAACAGTTTGTGCATAGTGTATATGTGTATAATGTAATAACAGTATGTGTGTAATTTAAATGGTTGTTATTTACTACAAAAGAGCTGTGTTATATGCACTTTCTAATTTTCATAACACTTTCATTATACATTGGGTAGTAAGTCCCAAACAATGAATAAAATTGCTACTGTTCTTTCAATGAGCTTGTAAATGTCACTGAAGAAATTGCTGTCGTGTTAAGGGTGAGTTGGTTTTGTGGTGCACTTACACTACTATTGACAGAACAGTTCGTTTCAATGCAACAGTGTGACATTTTTCCTCGAAACATTTTACATAGTATTATATCATTAAGGATCAAGAAAGCCAGCAACACAAATCAATATCACACGAAATGTTGGCTTTCTGACGAATGCACAGAATTTAGGAAAGGCAACGGGAAGTCTGCTTCTCTTTCATTCTTGTGCCTTAATGAAAAGATCTCAGGTCAACATCGTCATTATATGAAGCAGCCCACGAGCAGCCAGTATGTCAGGTCAGTGGCAGCAAGCTGGTGCTACAGAATGTAAATCAATTTCTAAATGCTTTTCATTACTATGCCCAGCATATTTGCAGGTATCCTTACCTGCATCTTCAGAACGCCGGATCTGTTCCTGCACAGTCTCCTCTCCCACCCTTATGGAGTTGGCTATCATTGCATTTGGTAGCCATCAAACAGAAGGAATGTCCTCATCTCACACAGCTACCAGAGCAGGTAGGTGTTTTAGCATGTCTTCCTTTGTCATATTACAATAGGTGGCTGTTTAACACACATAGACAAATCGGGTTATGCGTAAGCAAACTAATACAACTAAAATATTTGCCAGTAAAATCAGTAGGCATAAGAAATTGCAACCCAGATTTACAATTGGGTCCATTTCTTCTATCAAGCTCAAAAAAAGTCACTAAAACCATCTTTGTCCCTGCTAAAAGGTCTTGGGAGCATTTGTTGTAAAAGCATATTCAGGAGAGAACTGGCTTTCCAGATTCTAAGTTATACAACAGCAAAGCACAATAAACTCTGCTGGCATCATCAGCTGAAGTAGCCCAGAGAGTAAAAGTGAATCGCCTCTCAGCAATCTAGTCCCTTTAAAATGTCTTATTTCTTGTACTCCTACCCTTATTTCATGTACTCCTACCAACAGGACTCAATATATGGAAGCTACCCTGCAGCATGAATAATCCCTGGCAGGTGTTCTGTAATGAGGACTGGTTCTGTAGCTCAGTTGTCCACAAACTGTAGCCCACGGCTCTGCAGTGGCCCAAAAGCCTAGGATAAGTAATCAGAAATGGACCATAGACTACAATAAATAGAAAAATGTACAAACTTAGATTTTCTACCAGCATTCCATGCTGCTATTTTCCATCTAGTTTTTCTGCTTTGCCAGAAGGAAGTTTTCAGCAAAGTGCAATTTGCACAGTTGCTCTGGGCCCTGCTTTGAAAAATGCCCTGGTAGGTTCCTCAAAGGGCATATGGCAGCTGAGGGTTAAAGGTGGTTCACTGGTCCAGAAAAGCCTCGGGGACCATTGCCTTAGCTAATTCTGGGCAGTGTATTTTCTCTGAAATCATCAACCCTTGCATTTTAACTCAGATACTCATTACCATTCTTTTTTTAATACCATAAAAATTAAAGATAACACTGCATGAACCCTGACAGGCAATATCCCTCAGCCTCACATATGCATAAGATTTCTCCTCCTCTCATTTTTTCTTTTCCTTTTTTCTTCCCCTCTAATCTCCCTTCTCGTTGATTGCTCTTTGATAAACAATAACATACAAGATGCAAGACTCACACAGGCAATCACACACACAAGAGTAAAATCATACAAGAGGCACTGTCTATGCACTGCTGTGAGTTGCCCCCTTCTTCACTTGTTTTATTCTTAATTTGGATCCCTGAGGAATTTTGATGTTTGCCAGAGACACGCTGGACTTTTCTGATTGAACATGTTTTCATTCTTCCAGTAGGAGGAAAAAAAAAAAAAAGATTCCTTTGATTTTGAAAGAAAATTGTAATCTGTATTGCCATCTCTGTCAGCCAGGCTGGAAGAATATGCTCTGATCAAATATTTGGGTGTGTGCTTTTCATGCTGGAGCTGAAGACCTAAGCTCCGTGACATATCTTGGACGGTGGCCAGGTTTAGATCCCTAATAATTTAAAACAATAACTACCTGCTTTAAAGGGGAGAAGAAAAGACATTTCCTTCTTGCCATTCACTAGTTAAGGATCAGCAAAATCTTGTGTTGCATCAAATTGAAATGCAATATCTGTAAGGCTGAGAATTGAAAACTTACACTAAGCACTTTATTGCTGAAGACTTGTAATTTGGGGTGTTTTTTTTCTTTTTCTTTAAAATAATATAGCCATACAATGTCTTATCAGATCTCTGAGTTAGATGCGTAAGACCTATCACTTGTAAATCTTACCATTGTCGATCTGTTGATGAAATCTAAAGAGAGTGTGTGTGTTTGTACGCATTCCTTGCTAGATAGGTACATCTGAAATGCCTATATGTCCATTCTGGACATTTTTACAGCCAAAATAACCAGAAAACTTCTACAACAGTATTGTAGGCTAAAACCATCCCAGATCAAACTGCACACATTTCAGAGTCAAGCAAATTTTAAACAGCATGACAAACATCTTTGAAGAAATGAATAGCAAACACACGCAATGAAAGCCTGATGGACGTCACCCTCAGAGAGCAGCATTGCTCCCTGGGTCCCTCATGAAGCCACACAAGTTTCCCCCAGCACTGTTTCACCACAGAGGCAGCACCACCCTTGTGTTTCCACCAAGAGCATTGGACTCTTCTTCATTCTCCGAGCAAAAAGAGGTTTTGGTTGCCCATATATTGAGTTTCCTCCAAGGGACTACAGAACTGAACATCTGGAAAGATGGTTTGATGGTTTACTTTAGCCCCTTGGTAGGTCCTGGGGAATGGGCTGAGAAGCATGGTGTTGTACAGGATGAGTTGGGGTCAGGTGCTTGAGCAAATATGAAGGAAAAGCCAGTTTTGTAGGAGAAAGATACAAATGTGGGAGGTGAGGACGCAGATTGCTCCTCCTAGTGGAAATGGAATAACCACACACGGTCGGCCTGTCATGATTTATGGCATGGACCAGCACCTCGATGACGTTACCAGGCAGGGGTTAGGACAGAGGCTCCTTTCCCACATCAACTCACCAAGGTTTGTCTTAGAGCATGTACAGTCCATCTAATTTCTAGTATTAGTTATACTCACCAAGGGAAAAAAGCAGCATGAAGTGTATTTTCTTCATTTATAAGTACAATGCTATCTATATTCAGGAGTTTATAAAGGGCATTGATGGCACAGAACTCATCAGCACAGAACCTCTCCACACGCTATTTTAGCAGATTTACAGTTCTGTGAAAGAGAATTTCCATTGTCCTAATAAGCCAAACTACACTATTTTTTTTTTTTTATTTTTTTTTTTGGCCATCAGCATGGAACAAAAACATAAACCTTTCTGGAAGTTTTGACGTTTGTAGTTCAGTGCTTTGGTTTTGTTTTCACAGAACAATAAAAATAATTTTGTTTAAGAAATGAACATGTTTCTTTATCCCATCCTTAGGCAGTAGCTCTGAGTTGGATACTTTTGATTTTTCCTTCTAAAATTACAATATCTCTTTTCTTTACAACTCTTTAGGCAAAAATTGAGTTCTGGGGAAGGAACAAGGAAAGAATACTGAAAGAGGTTTTCAAAGCTGTAGGATTTTCTTCCTTTACACACTTAAAGTAATTTGCTGGGCAAGAAGAGAACAAAAAGACCACATTTTTCCCCCTCCACAGAATCTATAGAGCTTGCTTCAGAACTGGTCCAAAAGAAATTGTAATACAAGAGGAATATATTGTAGCTTCACATTTTTGAGGGCTCTTGTGAATGGTGAGAAGGGTTGTCTGTTCATGCAGATTCAAACATGGGCTTTCTTTCTTTAACTGCTCCTTGAACAGCACAGTCCATATTTGACAAGCTAGAAACATTAGGGAATAAATTCACAGAGATGAAAATAGAATTTCCAAAAAAGTTTTCCTTAGACTTCAAAGCAGATAAAAAGGACTGAAGGAAGTTTGATCTTTATTTTATAAGTATGTACAAGAGAAGGAGGGAAAGAAAGCAACAGTCAAAGAAAAGTCTAGTTTAATATTTCTCTTGTGGGCATACATAATGAGAAGTGAAACGCTGCAGCTCCTCAGCGTTCATAGGGTAGAAATTCACTGCCATGAGATTATACCTGGCTTCTTAGAAAATCCCTTCGCTTCTCTATGCTTGTCTGAGATATGACAACCTGCTCTTGAGGCTTGCAGATGTTCATCTGTAGTGAATAGAATATTCCTATAAAAATTAAGACCTAATAGACAAGCATTTATTTTTTAGGCAATGTCTTATCCACCTGAAAGGAAGTATATTTTCTCTAGAAAAAAAACTAATGGGAAATTTTTAAAGCAAAACCATGTAAATTCTTTCAGTTTATAGGAAGTCAGATAATAGAGAATGGGTGAATAGCATTTCTATTTGAGCAAGAGAGAATTTCAAGTTTGTAGCATCTACAAAAAAACAATGTAAGTGAATGTTGACAAAATGGCAAACAACACCGAAAAAGATCAGAATTAAATGGAATGCTTTCTTTTTTCTAAGTTCTTCTTTTAAAAAACGAAATAACTTGGAAGTTCAGTGTCAGGTCTGATTAATTACATCTGTACCAGCAAATTAAATAATGCCAAGGATTGTTTCCAGCCATGAGCTACATCATCTGCGCAGATAAAATGTCCTCAGCGATGTTTTAAACTAGGCCAATAAATGCTCTCCCAAGCAGGTCCTGGGCATGACTGTCATGGGCCAGGGATTACTTCTGCTGCACTGTTTGCATATGATCACCTTGTGCAGAAGACAAGAGAAATTATGAATACAAGTGCTGGTTTGGTCAAATACAAAAGAATGGCCCCAGGTACACTTAATTTACTATTACAAACACAACAACTCAATCTGTATCATGTCAAAAAAGAAACCAGACCAAGAAGAAAAGTATGATAGCTGAAACAATTTGTAATGGATTTATACCACAGATACAAGAACATTTGAACATGCCTGTAGTCTGTAGCTGCAGTGTGAGCTGTGCGGAAGACAGAGCCCAAGACTGCAGCAACCATGGCTGCTGCTTGATAACAAGTGGCCTGTCTTCCTGGGCTTCACTAACCAATTTTTGCTCTCATTCTATACTCGTAGTTCAAAGTTGCATCCATCTGTATCAAAACCAGCACTTCCCTTTATGGCCTCCTGGCACAGAGAACGTTTGTTGTTGCAGACACACATGGAGGTACCAGGTTAATTTGTTGTGAGTTACTCTGGGATTTTTAGAACCTCATGCAATTCTGGTTATTGGCAAAAAGAAGCAGGTAATAAAGATATCTCCACCATATCATACCATCCACCAGTGCACAGGACTATCAGTAGCCAAGCCAGCTAAACCACATCGGTGCAGCACTGACTACATGGAAACAAGAAGCCAGTGAGACCAGTTCAGGTGTTTCCAGCAGTGTAGACGCCCTGCCCCCCCTTATCAATCATGCGCTCCAGTGCAAACTGGGGAGCACTGGGGCAGGCTGCACACGTGGCAATTTTTGCTGCATGAGAGCTCAGTTCTGAAAGCAGCTGAGTAAATTTTACTCAGCTTAGTCATCCCATCAGTCATTCAATCAATAAAGTATTTTGAGATTGCCCGCTAATTCTGATAGCTAATTAAATATCTACTTAATGATTCTGCTGACTATAATACTTACCAAAATGCAGATAAACATCTTTATGCATTTTTAATGTAGAAATTCCTGCAACAAAAAGTGCAACTGAAAACAAAATGAATGAAGTCTACAGTAAGCCTCAGACTACTGTCATTCTTGCAGCTAGGCAGAGACCATCGCATCTTTTGTTGGTGCAAAGGACTTTGTGTTTTGTACATTACAAACAGCTATGTCTGATACACCCAGTTATACAGCTATTTTGCTGATAGATACGTTACTCATCTAACTTGCATGAATGACCAAGTGTTTTATTAGGCATATTGGAAGTGAGTGTTTTGAGCTGTGATGATTTTTTAAGGCATGATGAAGGGTCCCATCCATCCTAATCAACTTTGCGTAGCCGGGGCTCAACTTCCAGTGTTGTCTTTCATCAGCGCAAGTGTCAGTCACTGGCCAACGCGTTGCCCACAGCCCTCTGCCCTCATTTCTTCATGGCGGGATGCATGTTGTTCTTTCAGGACAATTTCTTTTCGCCTGCTTTCCCAGCTTGCTTGGCCATGACAGGTCTGCCCTGGTTATGGCATTCACCATATGGCTGGGCTTGGCTCCACCCTATCTTTTAATAATTCCATCTCTCCGACCATCCCCCTTGCGTTGCTTTCACCAAGGGCATTTCAGAATTCAGCCCCAGACTATTGGTTCTGACTAGCTTGCCCATGGTAAATCTGAAAATATTAGCATTCATTTTCCGCTCAGTGATAGCCCCTGAAGTGACCTTAGTAGGTTATGTCTCATTTCATATATTTTCCTCCTATGGTAAACCGATCCAGTGTTGATACAGCTACAGCTATTAAGTCACAGCTTGAATTCAGATAAAGGCATTTGGAAACAGAGATTTTAAATATCACGTAATTCATAGGCATTCATTTTCTCTCTCCTTTTCTGTATGCTTATGTATCAAAAATTCATGAAAATATTTCAAAAGTCTACTGCTACATTTTCATAAAATAAAAATATGGAAAAAATAAATAAATACAGTCATATACAGAATGGACCATAAACCTCCCAGTGTTCTGAGAGATTCATGCAAATTCACATTAAAATTAAAAAACAAGCTGGCAAAATATTTGTAAGATTTTTTTTATGTAAGCCCTAGAAATTCTTTAAGCTGTTGCAAGGAATAGAAGGAGCACTGCTGATTTATTTTCATCTCTAAGAAAGGAGAACACTTCAAAACATGAAAGCTATTCAACAATTTTTATCATTACAATACCTGCAAATATATTCATTGTACTGTAATGTTTTTAAAGACTATTTTTATATATTTTTGGTCACATGTTTAACCAGATTGTATTTTATTATGTAAGGATATTTCTCTGTGCTCTGGGGATCACATGGGGTTGTTCTTGTAATACTGAGTCTCATCGCAAGGCCAAGAACTTTTCTACCACACCATTTTGGAAGAATTGCCTACAGCCGTATTTCGGCCTAGTTAGGCATATACAACAATACAGTTTTAATTATGTCTGTACATGATATTTCCCATAAGGCCTCACACAGCACATGGGATGAATGGTGATCATACTAACTCTCGTTCTCTATTTCTTTCTCACCTCTAATGTGGACAATGCTTTATGCCTTGCGAAACATGAAGACAAGGAACATGAAGACTCACTTCCTTGTGAGTTTTGACAGGGCACTGATCACTTTAATAGCTGTCAAAGTGATAAAGCTAGAAAGCCAACAATAGTGTATCTCATGGATGTGGAAGGACTGAGAGGATCTTACCCCTGTGTGCAGGTGGGAGGTGAGGTACTGATTAGTTAAGTGATATCCATTGACATAGGGTGTCCTGTTTGTTACACTTAATTTCATAAATATTTTATGTCAAAACCCAGCTCCTGTCTGCAGCTGGTCCATAGAATGATATTGTGAGCTCTTCATCGTCCTCCTCTCATCCCCATCCCCTCCATCCTGGCCAGAAATGGCATGCTGGGTGGGCTGGGATGAGGCCGGGTCTGTCCCAGTGAGACAACAGTATGCAGGGCAGCAAATGGGGTGGCAGCACTGGTCTGTGGGATTCAGGGTGCCTTCTTCACTGCTGGGCAGGTGGCTGGTGGCCAGCAGGAGATCTCCCATGGGTGCAGTCAGGGGGTGTTGAGAGGAGAAGGTAAAACCAGTTGTCTGACACAAGAAGAGGAGCCAGGAGTTCTGGAGGGTCTTCTCTCATGTGGGTGCTGGCAGAGCCTAGATGGTCAGTATGGGGGAAAGAAATCCAATTAGCCACTTAAGTTTAGATGAACTGGAGCATGGTAAGCACAGGTCAAAGCTAGGAACCATTTCCCTACCAACTGCCAGATCTAAACATGGAGAGTTTGAGTACTTCAATTACGTAATTGTAAAAAGTTTCAGTGCCAACAAAAATCTCCTTCTCTCTTTGTTCTTAATAATCACTGAGCTACTTCTGCTGGATAAGACTTTTTCTCTGAAACTTTTCTTAATAAAACACTCTCTTTTAACTATTATATCCTCTTTTAAGTGACAGAAAAACACTCCTCTGTGCCAGCATTTGAAGTCTGGCATAGTTAAAGTAAAAAGAAAAAAAGATTATTTAATGGGTAGTATAAAGACCCTGAAATAGGTGCATCTCTGTAGAGACACATACAGGTACATTCATGCAGAAGTGCACCAGAAGTACGGATAAACAAATTCCATACAACTATGTATTTGTAATTTAACTGTGGAATATTATTAGAACCTGTATAAGAATCATATGCTTTTTTTCTAGCACCATTTGTCTGCATGTGTTTCTGTTCTGGTTTAATGCCTATCAGCTAATCGCATAATTCGGCTGGATGCATACTAAATTGAAGTCCAAATGCTGCTCACTACAGTGTACTCCCTCTGGATAAATGAACAGTCAGTATACCCACTGGACTGCATTCCTTCACCACTACTTCGTAAACAGCTGCTAGTATTTGTTGTGAAATGTAAGACAGAATCTGTTATTGCCACACATAAAAAACGTGGTTTTTCTACATTAAAATCTGCACTGCAGTTGTTAAGAGGAATGTGCAAATCATTAGGACGAGATGAGGAAGCAGTGAGACGTTTGGTCCTTGCCATGGCAGCCTCAGTAAGGGCACATGGTGCTCCAGGATCACAGCAGCAGGGGCAGCAGGCAAGCAGTATGCATCTAATTTATCCAGAGACTCTGAGGAAGTCCTGATACTGCATGGACAGTAGACAGCACCTCGATGCCCTTTCTTGGCTTGTGCATGTTCAGAAGATGAGATCAACCAAAGTAAAGCAAAGCAAGTTAAAGGAAGGAGCAGCCTCCGCCCACTGCCTCCCTCCCTGACAGTGCCCAGGCTGCTCTTGCTTTTCAAACCAGCAAGCAGCAGCCAACAATGTACGAGTTTTTTTGGAGGAAAACCATACCCCAAATGCTTTGCAAGCAAGGCTTTCCTCTCAACTTTTCAGAGGCAGGACAGGGACGGGGAGGTGATGGTAGTCCAGGGTGAGCCTGTTGGAGAGCAGCCGTGGGTGAAGGGGAAATATTTGCGTACAGAGCAGCAAACAAGTGAGGTTTACACACGCAGTGGAAGGGGGCCTTTGCCTGTAGAAATCCCCAGCCTTTAAAGCACAGTGCTGGCTGAGGCCACAGGCTTCAGCGCTGAGTCTGCCACCTCTCTGGGGATGCCTTGCGGCAAAACTGGCTGCATCAGCATCCTTAACGGCAGCGTGAAAGCCTGAGCAACTGATCATAATGGTCGCCTTCTGGCCTGAAACACGTTGAAATCTTTATAATTCTGTCTTCCTCGGTCAAGGATGTTCTGCAGAAGCCATGATCCCTAAACATTTTCCCAGTTTTGAATCCTTCCTTTAGTTTTTATTTTTCTTTTCTCCTCCTCCTTCCCTTTCTTTCTGTACCAAGATGACTTCATTCTTGGAGCCAGATTTGAGAAACTTGGAGCCCAAAGTTTTGCATCCCAGGAGCCGAGGAGAGCTGAAGCAGATCCCCCTTGCTCCATGCATTGGTCCCGTCAATTGCTCCTCCTTGCTCCTCACCTGAGTGGGGCTGGATCTTCCCAGAAATTGCCCGAGGCATGTCAAAACTGGCTTAAAAACATGACAAACAATACAAATACAAATAATTTAAGGAAGAGTGCTGGATGTCTCTTATTTTATCTTACTCTTTACTTGCTTTCAGCGCATCAAAGCTGAACGTAGACACCAGGAGCCACTTTCCATAGCTTGGTCTGCTAACAAGCTCCGGTAAAGAGAGGGAGGGATGTCATGTAAAACTGCTGCAGAGGAGAATCTTGTCACATGCCAGAGACATGGCAGGACCTAGAAAAATGGCTATGCACTTCTATGGAAAATGGAAGTACCCACACCAACTTTAAATAAGAGAGAAATATTAAGAGAGAAAGAAATCCACGTGCTGCAGTGTTCACATCTCCTCATACTTCCATCAAAGATAAAGGAAAGCTCATTAAAATTGTGAGATTTGCAATAATATCAATGATTGTTTTTTGAAAAATTTTGGTGGAGGTTATGATTTGTCTGAGCAAAGCTCAGGGACATCTAAATTGTCACCTGAACATTCCTGGTGAACCACTTATGTAAATTCTGCAGAACAAGATCTGAGAAAAATTGGGATAAAATCTCAGACACAATTCATACAGTTGTGAGTTACTCATGCATAACTTTGAAATGAGAAAGTGGATTGCATTTGTCAAGGATTTGGTTTAGGTGTAGTGTGTTCTGCTTCAATATTCCAACTACAATTTTCAACTGTAGTGCTATTTTTAAGGTACCCACCTTTAAAACTGCATTAAAATAACAAAAGTGACCAGGAAAATCCAGCCAGGGATTCTGCTGTAATTTTAATGTAGCTGTATTATATATCTTACGTATTTCACAACATGCAACCCTAATTCTGCAAAGAGCTAAGCATGTGTTTAAATTTATACATTTTGAGTTTTAATGAGAACTCACAGAGTGTAAAGTTAAGCATACAGAAAATCAGATTAGGAGTTAGTGTTAACACTGCAAGTGGTACATTCAAACACTGGAGGGAGAACAAAAAGAATATGTACTGTAGATGAGAGAAATTTGATGAATTAACTTTAAACTTCAGATGATTTTTTATTTTTCAGAACTCAGTCTTCGACCCCAGAATTGCAATAGTACAACACTTTTTTACTTCATTTGCTCTGTATTTTAGTAAAATTTTTGTATGCAATCACTTCATACAATCAATTATTGTTTTGAGAAAGCATATTCCTAAATCTGTCTGTTGCTAGATCCTATTTTTCGTTTTAGTGTATGTCTTAGTTTCTAACTGAAACTTTCTCTCTTACCTCACTTTTGTAAGAATCCAGATCATCTGATCACTGCTCCCAAGGCAGTCAATTATTCTGCCATTGATACTCCTATTAAAAGGGTGCAGGCTGTTTTTAATTAATTGACTTGATAGTAAAGAGGAGATGGCTGGGTTTTAACAGAGGTGAATATTTCACAGGAGCATGAGTCATATTAAATACATTAAGCAGCACAGGCTGTGAGAGAGACATGCAGCCTTCCCCAGTCAGCAGATCTGGTGTGTAATTCCAGCATTTCATTGATCTTGTTCTGCATGTAGAATCACTTTTGGATTTACTCCATCTCAGTTCTGTTTTTCTGATCTTCCTTAACATGCAACTTCTGCTTCTTGCAACACACAAACTTGACACAGTCCATTGGCTTTGAAGAAAGCTGAGGCAGAATTTGTTGGTTTTTTTTTTTTAAGATACCTTCTCACAAAAAAATAACTCATTTCTTCTTTAGAAACTTCTCTAATGTGCTCATTCATATCAGCAAAGGCAATAACTCCAGTTCAGCCTGACACCTGAATGGGTGGAGGCTCACAAGTATCTTCTCCATTTACTGCTCTTTGGAGTACACAGGTGCCCCAGGATTGACCCGTATGTGATGCTTACAAAGACCTTCATTGACACAGATTTCTCCTCTGACCATGCCCTCAATCACCATCTAATCAACCATTAGTCCAATTATATAAACCTACTTGAGGAATATTTTCTCAGGCATTTAACCTCTAGGATGTCTGTTTTAAAACATTTTAATCCAGCAATGGCACACATAGGTAATGTGGTATTTATCTTCTAGATCCAGCAGGAGAGAGAAGTGAGCATGTTTTTGAGGTGTTGCTGCTCTGGGAGAGCAGAGGCCTCTCTCCCCAGCCATTGCCATCATGACCCAACGGTGCCTTCCCATGACACTTCATCCCCATCCCTCCACTACTTTTGCCATCAAAAACCCCCACCATCACCACCCACACTCCTCCCAGTCTTCTCTCACCCTTCCCATGTCCCAGCATCTCTTACGGGTTTTCAGCAATTTTCTTAGAGGATGGAAGAGAAACATGGAGGAGGAGAAGACCACATCTGTGTGTGAGCAGCACCAGAGCCACGGATTGTCAGTCCCCTGCATCGCCATCACTTTCCCCGTGCCTGTGTCACACTTCCCATTTCACACCACCAGTGCATCAGACTATGAGTCAAGTTGAACATGGGTCAGCAGTGTGCCCTGGCTGCCAGAAGGTCCAACTGTACCCTAGGGTGCAGCAGGCCCAGCACTGCCAGCCGGGCGAGGGAAGGGATTGGCACGCTCTTCTCTGTGTTGTGCAGCCTCACCTCGAGTTCTGTGTGCAGTTTTGGGTGCCACAGTATAAGAAGGACATAAAGCTATTAGAGGGCGTCCAAAAGAGGACAACAAAGATCATGAAGGGTCTAGAGAGCAAGGTGTATGAGGAGT
This sequence comes from Penelope pileata, assembly GCA_013396635.1. Classification (NCBI taxonomy): domain Eukaryota; kingdom Metazoa; phylum Chordata; class Aves; order Galliformes; family Cracidae; genus Penelope; species Penelope pileata. Next base: position 1,079,643 of record WBMW01005542.1, read on the forward strand.
GGCTGAGGTCTCTTTGTTTTTTCAGCCCAGAGAAGAGGAGGCTGAGGGGAGGCCTTATGGCGGCCTACAGCTTCCTCATGAGGGGAGCAGAGGGACAGCACTGATTTCTGCTCTCTGGTGACAGTGACAGAACCCAGGGGAAGAATATGGAGCTATGTCAGAGGAGGGTCAGGTTGGGGGTTAGGAAAAGGTTATTTTGCAGAGCTTGATTTGCGCCACTGAGCTGCTGGAGTTCAAGAAGCATTTGGAGAATGCTCTCAGACATAGGTTTTAAATTTTATGTGGTCTTATGTGGAACTGGGAGTTGGACTTCATGATCCTTGGGGGTCTTTTCCAACTCAGGGTATTCTATGATTCTGTAATTCTGTGATCTGCTCTCTACCACACAGTGCTCTTTATCTAGTATCTGTGTGTTTTCTCTCACCCTCTACATACATGGCTCCCCTCTGGTGTAGGCAGCACCACCTTGGAGTTCTTCTCTATCCTTCAGATCTCCTTGAAAATGTCCATTCCCAGGACTCCTATTTCAGTTCAGTCACAAGCAGCTGTGGCAGATTGACCGTTTCGCCAATGCTTTTGCCACACAGCAAGGGATGGGGGAGTGGGAGGGAAGAAGAAGGAACCTTGCTGCAGCCTCATGGGCCATGCCAGGACTTCACTGCACAATGGAAATAATAAGCAAAATTCTTGATTATGTTAAACATGTCACATTTTCTTGCTGAAATATTTATAATTTTTGGTCTTGAGGAGATAATGCTGATCTTACTAACAGAGGTGTGATCTCAAAGCTCGTTTCTGACGTTTCACTGTGTGTAATAATTCAGTTCACCCATTTATCCCTTTAACATAACATTTAGGTTAAGCAGCAGGCCTAAGGGAAACATGTTATTACTAGCCTGTTTTTTATTTTCCTTTGATGTCCTTGATTCTATTCTCATTCATATATTGGGGTGTGCAGTAAATGAACCTTGAGCATTTATTTTATTTACTAATTTTGCTTACTAGCGTTATCAAAAGAGTGGAGCAGCTGCGAGCTTCACAGATTGAGCGTACATCTGAACATTTAACAGCCCCAGTTTATCCTGGCTTCCAGGCATCACAATATAATATTCACTGACATGAAAGCTGAAGAAAGGATGTCATGGGAAGTCTGAGCATCACGCTGCGAGAGGGTATGTACTGAGAGACCCTCATTCCATTGGCTTCTAATAGGCTAAGTATTGATATGCAAATAGGAGAGGAGCTTGTGTGTGGCCTTTTAACACAGTCACTAAACATCAGTTCAAGAAAAAAAATAGCAAGGCCTCTTCTCTTATAATTCTAACTACAGGTGCAGAAAAACTGAAATGGACGGATTTTCTCTCAACTGCTCTGAAAGCAAATGAGACTGCTTTGAAAAAATCATGCATAGGAACTGAAAACTGACAAATTCTGATCCAGATTTCAAACGCTAAGTGCTGAGGTAGTCTGATAAGCAGAAGTGGGTTAACCCATGGGAAAAAAAATAAAATCACTTCATTCCTAACATGCCTCCCTGGGAGCAATACATGTGCCTCTGGAAGATTAGGTGCTGGGTTGCCATCCCTGAAAATAGAAAGATACTTGCAAGGTAGCAGAAAGAGAGGCCCAAAGGGCATCTCCAAGGAGGCTTTGACTCTTCTGGTTCTGACACACACAGATAATTTCTGTTTCAAGTTCGAAGCAGGGGCAGGGGATGAGAGGAAAGCAGCTGTTAGTTTATCTTGTAAACAAGCCCCAGCACGCCACCAGATTATGACAGGGCTTTGGGTTGGAGATGGCCTTAGACTGCAAAAAGAGTGAAATGTTTAAAAAATGGAATTGCTTCTGAGAGCAGTTACCCAGCTATTAGGATCCTACCTAAGCATCGGAACTGACCTGAAAGACTCAAGGCAGTGAGGACATTTGGAAGCTCTGGGTCCCATAGCTAGGAAGGACTGTGTGATTGTCATCCCACCAACTGCAGGAGAAGAGCACAGCCCCACAACTCCTTACAGTTCTCTCGAGGTATCCTGAAGAAAAGTCAAGGCTGCATGCTGGAGGCTCCACATGCAGTCACAGCATGGATCACACACGGCGTTTCATAGGTTCGATGGCCAAAGGGTGCCCTGGTAAACACGGCTTCACTGGGCTCTTTGTGCCCCTTGTGGCTCGGCTCCACTTCCATATGTTAATGGCTACCAGCAGATGTCAGCCCCAGCTGCCCACACAGGCACGTGACAGCGGCTGACACCAGGGCTATCATGAACAGCCCAGCCTTCATTTTTTCCACTTGCCTCCAGGCTGCTCTGTGTGGGAGTTTCTAGCAGTGCAAGATAAAATGCTATATTTATATTCCTGAAAGGCCCTCGCAGATTCACATTCCAGAAGGAGCATTTTTTTCCTGCTTAACTTTGGAAGCAGCTGAAGTTGAGCAAGAAAGAGCTGTTCTTTATTCCCCAATAAGCATGTCTCACATCAGCCCGGCTGTCATTCACCGCTGTGATCTCCCACATGAAGATGAGGAGGCACAGCATGGCGTCTTCGAAGGGCCACACACCAGCCACTGCAGTCTCTGCAAAACTGTAATATAAACTGTGGAGGTGCTGTAAGACATACCTGCACACACCTGCTCAGGCACTAACATGAAGAAGAGAAATCACTTGTATTCTTCCTATTATAAAACAGTCTTCCCTTTCACCACGACCGGTAGGGAAGCTGCTTAATAATGAGGACTTGAAGGTCTGCTCTCATTTCTTTAGATTTTTAATGCTCAGCTCAGCCCTGTGCTGAGGGCATCATCCTTTCTGGCGCAGAAGGCTTAGCAGGATTCCCAGAGAGCCCATTAATGTTGTTCCTTAATTGGCTGAAGGCTTCGATGCTGATCTCAGCTTGGCACAACCTTCGCTTCCCGCACCTCACTCCAGGTTTCTGCCAGTTCAAAGAATAGAAAATCAGGAGTGAAACCTGACAACAACACTTAAAATAAAAGCCAGAACTTCCTTTGCCTGGGAAATCACAGGTAAAAGATGTGCATTTTGCAGCCTTCCTGGGAAAAACAGTGCTTTCACAGAACTAACAAAGACATCTGATTACCGCTTTTAATTCTGAATTAGCGTCAAAGTGTTTAACCTTTCACTTACCAATGCACCACCACTTTGATGCTATTTTAAAATGCGATTGAAATGAGTATTTCCCCTCTCTAGCCCCCCACCCTCATTTAACTGTTCGAGGAGGAAAGTGAATGCAGGTGCACAGAGGCATATCTGCACTCTTGGGCTGCTCGGGGCCACAACTCACAGCAGCAGCAAGGATCCAGCCTCGCTTACCTGTGTCAGAACAGGTAACTGCAATAAATCATCCCATGCCCCCCGCTCTCTGCAGCACAGAGAAGATTAATGGCAGCAGACACCAGAGCTGCCAACTTGGAAGATTTCTGTGGCACAGCAGGGACAGCTATGCGTAAGGAATTTGTGATAAAAAGCTATGCTGGGACTGTAATAAAGTGCTGGAAAGGAGCCGAGGTCCCCTTCCATAATGCAGACACATTAAGGTCTGTCTGGTTGTGATGACAGACAGGTATCCGACTGAACACACTGGCAGCTACTTTAAAAATAAATAAATAAATAAATAAAGCAGCTAAAAGTTAATGTCAAAATGTGATGTAGGCCTGCCACATGCCATCAGCAATTATTTTTTGCTATGACCACTTGCTGGTAAGGAGAGCAAAGGAAACAATATTGTCGCTGACTGCCAGGAACCAGCCACCTGTGATATGCAGGCATTGGAGGCGGAGGAGTCCTTCATCACCCTCCCTGATGGACATGCAGCTCTGGTCAAGAGAGATTTATTGTCTCACTTCTTTTCCTTTCCTTGGTTAGAAGAAAAGTGCTGTCAGGAGAGGAGACGAGGAATATGCTGCACTTAGGTAAGAAGAAGCACCTGCAGTGGGATATTGAGTAGACCTACACACACCAAGTAACGTTACCTAGAGCTACAGGCTCACTGTTGGCTTTGTAACCAGGGTGGGGAATGATGGACAAACAGCATTGTAGTCAAAGTTTATTGTGAACTATTTAGGAGGAAAATTAAGCAGAGCAGGTAGCAGAGCATCCGTGTGCTGCTGGGTGGGCTGATGTGAGGCTGCTGACCCTGGCCCTTCTCCACTCTTGTCTTGTTTGCCCCACACTTCCCAGCAGCCCTGTGGCCATAGGAGCAAGAACAGAATAGAACAGGAGAGTTTGGGCTGAAACTGGGGAATTCCCCACTGTCCCCATGTTTGCTGTGTGTCCCATAGATGAGCTGGACCTCTGGAGATCAGACACAGTGATCAGCCACAAGTTTTGTGACCAGCTGTGCTCCTCATTCAGTAGAAGGCTGTTCTTTGTCATCCTTCTTAAAGATGCAGCATGTCCTGGTGCCCGTTACCACTGCAGCCAGCTAGACACCTCCTGCCTCCCACCCAGACCTGGCCATCCTGCTGACAGCCCTGCACGGCCCCCAGAAGAGATGGAACATATCCGGGCACACATCTTCATCTGCAAGAGGAGATTTCACCCACACCTCTCACCCTCCCCAGATGGGACTGTCTTATTGGGATTTACAAGACGTTCTAGCTTGGGCTGTCTTCAGTGATGCTCTCTGGGTCTTTTCCAAATGGCTGGCATCCATGGCCCGGGAGATAGATGCATCCTCTCAGCCTGATTTCCCAAATATTGAAGTACGGCTGCAAAAGTACTTTGCTCTTTCAATTAAACTTTTTCTTTTCAGACTGGACACTGCATTTCTGTGCTTCAGGTCTCTCAACTACTGCTGGTTATTTTTGTATCTTATTTTTTTTGTATAAAGCAAGGTGCAGCTTTCCTAAGACAAATTTTCCCACTAAATGTTTCCCTGACTTGAGAGTTAAAAATGTCAAGGATGCTAAAGCAGGGATAAAACTGCTCATCTGCGGCTCTTAGGGCTGGTGAGGCTTTCAGTCTTTCTGGTAGCAGATCTCAGATGAGATCTTTGTTGAGTAATGCAGCGGAGGTGCGCGGTGGCTCCGTGTGACAGATCCAAATGCATCCTGTCTGTCCAAAGGGGGCCAGTGGCTCACAACAGCTGTCGAGCTGCTTTGTAAACAAGTGGGGGACATAGCTGTTTAACCTAGAATCATGCATCTGAAAATATGCTCGCCTCTCTAAGGGTTTTGCTGGAAATGCTTCAAAGGGTTCTGTTTTTCCCAGAAAGCTGCATCATGTGGTGTTTATCAGCTCCTAGAAAGTACTCGCAGCCTTCTTCCATAGGAGAACAGCATTTTGCAGTTTGACAGTAAAATCACACATGACTTGTTAAGCACAACTTCCTAATGTAGCTCAGTGTCTGCTGCAACAGTCTCCCTGGTGGTAAAAAAAAAAAATGCAGTACATTGCACTCACTATAGCAACTGTTATGGCAATATGCAGATTACATGACCATATCGCTCCCCAGCATCTAAAAAAGAAATATTTATTTTAGCATAGTCAGTACTCTTTTCACGGTCTCTTCTTTCGCTGTTCCTTTGTGTTATGCTGTCTTAACTTTATCTCAGATGCTGCTCGATGCCAACCATCTTTCTTACACACACTCCTTTGTGTCCGAGTGACCCTTTGAATTCCCGAGTCACCCACCCTGACCTCTGAATTCTGGTGTCTTTATTTTTAAAAAGCACGCGCAGCCCAAGCTCATGGATCATTTTATCTTAAAATTCCTATCAATTCACGTCTTCATTCTCTCCTGTGGTTTATCCTCTTCTTCTGGCTTTCTTACACCTATTATATCTTTCTTTTTTAACAGTGTACCCTACTGAAAGATCGTTTTCCCCTATCTTTTAATTGTGTTGGGTTTTGTGGGGTTTTGGTTGTTTGTTGCTGTTATTGTTGTTGTTGTTTTGGGGTTTTTTTGGAGAACCTAGAACAAATTATGGCTACTATTACTTTGAAAATCTACTATTTTAAATATTCCCATCGTTTGTGTATTTTGTCTAAAAATCTCTGGTTTTCAGGTCACTGACTGTTTTTTCCTGACCATCTTTTATTCTCGGTATAAGGATGCTATAGGGAGAGATGTGTTACCTGAGCTGCAGCTACAGACTCATTGTAAAGTCAGGAATAATAAAGTTCTGGTTTGAAGCTCAAGTGTCAAATTATTCTTCCTTAGGTTTAAATTAAATCTAATTGCTTTTCCATCTTTAGAACAGGAGCAATATTGTACATTCTACCTTACAAGACTGTGTGAGGTTGAAATAATGACAATGAAGTCATAAGCTAGCCCAAACCATCAAAATCAATCTTGAAAACCATACTGCCATGCTCTTTTCCTCATTTGCTATTGTGGTTTTGCCTTTTCTCAGCAGAAGGTTTGCCAAGACTAGACTGAACCTGTGCACTGTTGAAAGGATATTGCACTGAAAGGGGAGTGCAGGTGTGGATGAAGACTGCCAGAAGCATCTCCTATTACCCCAGTGAGAGAAAATGGCAGCCAACTTCCACATATCCTGTAGTCTGGAAAATGGTGAAGCATCAACTTTTTGACAGTTGTAAATGGGTAAGCAGTAGGTAAAAGCACAATGTGGTTTCTGTGCAAAAGGGGCACAGATCACAAGAGCTTAGAGAAGTTAAAAAGATGCAGATTTCATTTATTTTATAATTAAAGGATGGAGGCATGCCACTTGCCTGGTACGCGTAAATAGCAGTGTCCAGGCATGTAACAGATCTCTTGCACAGGACATATACACAGCTACATTTCTTAAAGTCATGATTTTTATATGTGTCTTGTGGGGAGATACATGGGCTGTTTCCTTAAAATCACAGTGGAAGATCAGGCAGTAGAAAAGGTAGGAACGATTGTAATAAGTATCTGCACAACAGAGTAAACCGACAAGGAGCAGTCTAGGGATTAGGCCTTTGTATTAAGTACTGTATTCAATTTGAGGGAAAAAAAAAAAAAAAAACACATTTTTCCCTGTTCATTGCCATGCTTATGTAGAATCCAGTTCCTCTGCAGGCTCTGCATGTGTTGGACAGAAATTCTAGTTCATTTACATTTTAAGAAGATAGGAAACAAAGGAAAAAATTATCAGTTTTATGTTTTGATGATTTTCGGAGAAATGAAATTGTGTTTCCTTCACATTGTTTAAAAAACTAATTATGACCAGAGGACCTGGGCTGGGTTTTGGGAAAATTAAAATACTAATTTTAAAATATGAATTTTCATGTTCTCCTCAACCTGTTTTTCCATATAAACAGAGTATTTTTAAGGGGGCTGAATTGAAGAAAATATTAAATTCACAAACTTTCTTCCATTTCTTTCCAACTATTCTGTGAGCTGGAAAGGAGAGAGAGAGCTTTCTTTACTTTTACACGTAGTAACTCCATACTTCTGTTCTCCACCATTTATTTTCCATTTGAAAAGATTGGGATGAGGAGATAAAAAGAAAATTGGCAGATGAAAAGAAAGCCAAAACTGGCCAATTTTCCTTTTTCAGAGACTACTTTACTGAAATCTTTGTTGATACATGAAATAAGAAACAATCATTTCGTATTTTCCAAGAACAAGATAAGAAACAGCGATAAAACCAGTTTTTTATAGAAATGAGACCACATCTTCCAAAACACACTGTTTGGACAAAATTTTCAGCTCATTCTACCATAGTCATTGACTCTGACCTTCTATGTGTAGATTAAAAGAGATTAATTAAAGGAGAGCAGCACTGCTAAATTGTCAGCAGCTGGGGGATGAAAGAGATTCTGGAGAGCAATTCTCCATTGATGCTGTGGAGGAGGCAGGACATTTAGTGCCTAAATTGTCTCCCTCCTGAATTTAAACAGAGTCTGGTGAAATGGTAGTTTTCTGAAACTCCCTTTATGGTCAAATCCTATTCATGGTGGTGTGGCTTTTTTTTATAAAGCAAAAACAAAATATAAAATAAATGGTATAATTAACATTAAACGGTGCAAGTATACAGAACTTATTGTGCACTGGAGATTACACATAAGATGAACTTTACAGTTTTTATATTTCAGCTTTATAATCATTTTTTACCCTGTATTTCTCAATATGTTTCCCTGGCATTCGAAGAACAGGAGTAGCGTTCCCATGCGGTTAATTTAACCCTAAGAAATTCCCCAGAGCATAATCAAACACTGCACAGTGGCTAATATTTATCTTCTGTTTCAAAACTAATGAAGTTAAATCCTGCTGGCTAAGACGGTATTTTTAAAAGTCTATTAGACTTAAATATAGTAACTCAACAGACATCAGGCACACTACAAAACACTTTTTTTACCACCTGTCTAAAAGAGGCAGCACTGCCACGGGAAGGCCTCATCTATGGACTTGAACCAGCCTCATTATTGCCAGTGAATTAAATTGAAACTGCCAAAAGTCACAGCAGTGAATTTTGGATGTGACAGTTCGACCATTGCCCGTGACACGGAGGTGAGACGCAGTCCCCAGGCTTGGCCTGGAATATACTTTCTTCATAGCTATCCACATGGGACCAACCTGCTTCAAAGAACACTCAAGTGGGTCACAGACATGAGAAATCTGCATATTTTAGGCAATTAGGGCTGCTGAAAACAGTCATGCTGGAAAATAAATCACTGTTTAAAACACGCAGCGGATAGGAATGCTGTTTGAGGGGAGCAGGGTGAGCAAAGCGGTGTGAACCTCAGCAGCACTGAGGGCAAATGTCTGAGCTCTCGTTTTTTGCCATCTTTTGTGTTGCTCTATAGCTGCTGAGATATCCCCACAGAGGAAGTGAAAATGGGAAATCCATACACGTGCATTTTGTATGGATACTTTCATTCAAATGGTTATTTATGAAACTACTTAAACTTTGCATTCTTGTGGCTGTCCCAAAAGCTGTGAGGTGGGAATCGTTCTGGAAAGGAGCAGAATCATGAATGATCCATCCATCCCACTATCCAACCTGCTGGCAGGGCCAAGCAAAATCCCAAGCACAACAGGAGCAGTAATTGATTTAGGTACCACTGGCCTTACATTATGTGCATCTGCTAGATTTGAAAATAGGATAACAATCATTGGAAATAAGAAGGTAACTAGATACAGTTAATGTTGACAGAATAAGCAAGATAGACACATTAGTAATATTTCTCCTTTAAAAAAAAAAAATCATTCTTGAAGCCCTTGGAGGAAAATTTGTTGATAGTGCTGGGCAATGCTGTTCTCATTAGTTCACTGTAGTCCTGCAGACTTGTCACACAACTGACAACTCTTTGTACAGCCCAGGCTTTATTTTTACTGTCATTATTTTAAAAACCTATGCAAAGTGAATAAATTTGATTTCAATTACTGTTCAGAACTGCAGCCATCTCCTTTTTACACTGTGTTCTTATCGGGTAAGTAATCACAAATGAACCGATTAACCCTAAATTATGCAAAGCACCAAAATAAGAGTTACTTGACAAATCCCAGTATTTGTTCTCAGCAAGCTTCTTTGGGGAAGGATGAGCATTTTCTGGCTAATGCATTTCTTCTGTCCTGCCCTCTTCTGCTGCCATTTTCTCCAATGTCATCAGTAATTGGATTAAACCCTGACAGATCACTCTACTTCATTAAAGGTGGAAGGAAGTAACACATACTGGGGCAAAACAACCCCTGCCCTCACTCCAGCAAAGCCCATACAGTGTTATCGCAGATGAATGTAGCTCACTCTGTCTTAATCTACGCAGTTAGTGACCCTTCCACCCCACCTGACAGCAGAGTCATTGCATTTTTTTCTACCCACAGTCTTTACAACTGGAGATACAGTATCTTAATCTTTCCTTTACCCACTGCTGAGGCAACTGAAGTCTAACAAAGCCAAGCAAGCAGTCAGGGTAGGAGCAAGTGAATCACGAAATGATCTGAAATTAAACTGAGGAGCAGGTAGCTCCCAGCACATGCTTCTCTGGCTTTCTTCTGTACCTTTATATAAGGAATTGTTTGCAGTGGCTGGATTTAATGCAAAGATTAGAAAGATTTCCAGATACAGGCAGTGCAAATTATATCCAGGCAGGGCTTTGATGGGGCTTTTCTGAAGGGTTTGTTTTTGTTTTTGGTTTGTTTCTATTGTCTCTTAGAGTGCTCTGTTAGTATTATATTTACCAAAAAATCACATTTATTACAGTAATTCATTCTAGTACTAAGGACTGGAAAACACAGCAATGTTGATGTGCTTTTAAAGCTCTTGAACTAATTTTCAGTATTAAATTGTCAAGCAACGTGATTCTACATGTAAACAAACAGCCCATACCAAGAGGCACACCTGGCTGCAGGTACAGGCCAGAGGGACTACAGAAACTGAACAGCTCTTTTTTCATAGATTTCCCAATGTTTCTGGGAAGAGGAGGCGTCATCCAGTGCATACATGCCATGGGAAGGCCAGAAGCAGGCAGGTCCAAGGAGTCATGCAACAAAGGCAAGGAGGTGGGTCCCTGGTCATGGCCAGGGTCATGATGAAAGGTGTCCTGGTAGAGGGGATCCTGATACCTCCCAAAAGTGAGGTCTGGGTCCAGAGATCAGGTACCCCAGTCACTCTAGCCTGGAGTCCCCAAATCCTCAATTCCCCGCTCCACAGCCACACATGCTGACTGTGGCTTCATTTTAAGCCACATCTTCTCCCTCTCACCAACCCATCGCAGGCAAATACATCACCCAGTGGCTATATCTGCCAGCTGAGACCACTGAGCGTTTGGCTTTTCCCTCAAGAAAGTGTCTCAGCAGGCTGGGTTTTTTGTTTTCTTTTCAGTTTTTTGAAATGACTTCAACAAACACAGTGACCAAATATCCGCCTAGGTGGATGGTTGGAAGCAAACAGAGTGCACAGCATATGTGGGATGTGGAGACAGGAAAGAAAGTGCAATAGCGCAAGCCTGGGATTCTCAGTCCTATGCCTCCAGCCAGACCCAGAGCGAGTCGCAAGTCAGCCCAGAAGACAAGGGAGAAAAATCTCAGTGTAAGAAAGGACCTACACTTTCCTCACATGTTCTCTGTAGGAAAACATCAGGTCGAGTTGTAAAGATTTAAGAACCGCACTTGTTTACTGCAGGAGAGAACTTGGCACAGAAATAAATGGGTAGCTTAGTTTGCTTTGGGGAGAGTTGTGCTGTATTTGATTTATTCCAAATTTATGACTTTCACAGAGACAGTTGCTAAGGGACATTAGTGCAGGAAAGGACAGAGGAGCCAGTGACATATTTTATTGTTTTTTAAAATAAAATAATTTAATTGATCTCAGAGCCACTGCACTGCACCAGCAGCTTTACCTTGGTTTGCGTACATCACAACAGGCAAGTTTCAGCATAAGCAGCACCTGTCTCTCCAATTACTCTTCTGCATTTTAAATGCCACCATCTTACACCTTCCATTGCACCTGGGCAATAGTTAGTTCAAATCAATCTGTTTCCGTCATTACTGATCTATTTTCTGGGGACTAACTACTCACAACCCCTTTGGTCTTGTAATCATTTGAAACTCAACAGAGCAAGGTTTTCTGAAAGTATTTTAACCATACACTGCTGTAGGGCTTTAATTGCATCAAAACAGGTGTTATCCTTGGATATGTCTTTTCCTCCACCCCAAATAATTTAACTGCAGTTCTTAAAACCTGCATTAAAAAGCCCAGATTCCCATATTGCACTGTGCAGTTTTTAAAACAATAAGCCTGAGTCTGGAAGCTGAACAGAGTGTGAGCTGCAATTTTTTAGATCCACGAACTAATAAATTAACATAACAGGAACTAAAGGAGAAACCTGATTACATGAAATTGCCAGCCAGATGCCAAGAATGCTGTTGGAATAGTTTACAAATACTCGATACTGTTGCACCTCCATGCTAAAAGTCATTCAATTTTGTAGTATTTCTTATTTTCGGGAAACTATGTGGTGCCTTCTTGGCACAAAAGTCTAAAGTAGACATGCCAAGGGCAAACAAAGGCTCCAAAGACTGGTTCCTGTGCCAGATTCCTCCGGAGGCCAAGCGCCGTCTGCCCCTGCTGTTCTGTCAGCATATCAGCTGGAGCTTCCCCAAAGGTTATTGACAGCTCTGGCTGAAATCTTCAAGGTAAATAATTTATTGGCTGAAAGAAACGCAAGGTAGAGGCAGTCAAAACATGTTATAAATGTGTGACAAATATGGTTGTAGTCTTAATTTTAAAAGTTGGAAAATATTGAAGTAGTCTTAGATGCCATCCCCTTAATGAAAAATTTCAACAGTAATATCCCAGGGCTGCGTGAGACCAGTCTCTCCTTCTTTTCTTGTTTCCTCTTTTTGGCTTTTTAATGCTTTTCCTAACTAATGAAATGAGCAAGGGATTTTTCAGATAGGTAAATATTTTCTCCAAGCCAAAATTATTAATCTTCCTCATATTACTTGCTTCCACTCAATCGAAAAAACAGTTACATGCTCTCCTCTTGGCTCATACTAACCAGAAATGGTTAGAAAATGATCTGGATTGAACTGACAGTAGCACAGAACGTTTTTTAAAGTTGGACCAGATGATCTTTTGAGATCCTGGGCTGTTCTGTGATTCTATGATTTTTAACTCAGCTTAAAAAGGTAGCCTGCAGCTTCAAACAAGATTTTAAGTTCTTTCACAGTGAGTGCATAATAGAAAATGAGGACAGACAGAAATCCCACTTTCCCTGCTAGAACAACGCTGCCACACACTTCCTGAATTTTCAGATAACAGCACTATTTGCAAGAGAAGAGAGCTCAGGAGATAGCTTATTGCCCTCTGTACTGGAGGATGCAGAGAAGATGGAGACAGACTCTTTGCGGTGGTGCGTGGAATTGGACAAACAGAACAGAGCAGAAAGTGGAACAATGGAAATTCTGATTTGATACTAGGAGAATATTTTACCATGAGGATAACTGAACAGAGGACAAAGCTGCCCAGATGAAGGCTGTAAGTCTCCATCCCTGAAGGTGTTCAAGACTGAGCAGGACACAGTCCTAAGCAACCTGGAGTGTTTCAACCTGTTCTGAGAGAGGCTGGACTAGACGACCTCCAGTGGTCCCTTCCTATTCGCTGTGTTTCTGTGACTGAATTCTAGGACTGAATGATGATACAGACAGACGGCAATATTTATCAGCTCATATTTTTAAAGATATCCCATCTTAGGGAAAGTTCAAAAGGAAAGAGGAGATCCCCTGCAGTATGTGCTGGAAAGAGGTAGCCTGCCCTTTACACTGGTCCACCGAGGTTCATACTTCGCACATCAAGGCTTCGTTTCCTATTGAATCAGGGACTTTTATTCACGGTTTGACTACAGCTCTGCTGCCTGCATCTTCCTTGAGGGATCAAGTGTAAACAGAAAGAAATCTCATGGAAAATCTTCCCCTTAAAATAATCAGAGGACTTTGACAGCTCTTGGGCCTTGTGCATATCTCACCTCTGTTATTCATATGCATGGGAATGACGTATATATTGTGAAATCCATTAGGAGGTGTACACTCTGTCTCCCTCTAACTCTTTTTCATCATGTTTGTATAAATAAGGAATTCACTGTATGTAAAAAGCATTAAAAGGATAAAATTACTCAGCTCCAAACAGAAAAAAATAGCAATCTCCTTTAATTGGAGTCTCTCGCAGAGAAAGAACAGGATGCTGATTTTAAACAGATTTCCCTGGAAGAGTAAATGATGATTGAACACTGCATTTTTGGCACCTGGAGTACTAGACCTTCAATTCTCTTAAGCAAATTGCTTGACAGCATTGCATCTTTCAGATTCTGTTGCACACCAGCCAACACCAACTCTTGCTATTGGCATGAAGTAGATATTGCATTGAATTATACTAATAACCAACTATTAATGAATACATTATATAATAATACGTTATATATATATCTCTTTCTGGTTCAAAGCCAATTTCTTAAATGATAAAGGAACTAAAAATTCTGCATTCTAAAGAGTCTGCAGCTCTTTATGTTCCTTTACTGTTTGCAATGACATTGATTTGTACGATACTCTCTCTCGTACTCGCTACTTTTCTCTGCTTGCTTTTCTCAGGAAAATCTTAGAAAAAACAATGGGCCTTCAAAGCCAGACATGCACTAATTATTAATGGTTTGAACAACAGACCTGAATTCTCATTTCTTCTGAAAGTATATGTAGTCGTATGGTTCTTTACAAAGAAAGCTGTCAATCAACTTCATAAACTCACTTTCCACTTAAACATCCCTACCTGCTCACATGCAGTGTAACTGGTCCAGAATGTTCTCTCCATGTTGTGCTTTGTGTTGTTTTAACACAGGGTGGACTAAAAAACAACAGAGTGGTTCTTATTCACTGGAGTCTCTATGTAAACATACACTTAGGTTACCGTAAGCAAATACACCACATCATGAGGTTCATCCTAGATTTTTTCACTCCTTTTTTCCTGTGTTTACTGGCCTTAAACTATGTTAACTATATTGCTCTATCAAATACTTTCATCATTAATGCAAATCTGAATTCCAGTAAATAAAACAAAATTCATCTGATATTACCATAGCAGAGAGATATTCTGCATGCACACCAGGTTTGCCAGTTTTGGATCAGTATCTGATCCAAATATATATAATCCAAATATATATCCAAATATATATATAATGATATATCAGTGATATATTCAGGTTAATAAAATCCAAAACCTCTAAGCATGTCTCAAGGGAAAATGATTACATTTCTAGGTCCGTAAATGAATGAAAGTGGAATGCATAGTACTTATCCCAATGTTTTTTCCCAAGAGATGGTAATTTTGGATAAACAAATAAATAGGTTAGCACAGGGATTCATGTTGCTCTTTGTCCTGGATCAGAAATGTCATCACACAAAGGGTATTGCCTTGCATCCTCAGACTTTTCCAGAGCCCTAAGTTCACTCCTGCAGGAGCTAAGAAGAGCTAAAAGGTTTAACAACCGGAAACAGAATGAAATTACAATCAGACCATAACTTTTCTGTACTGACTACATGAGAAAGAACAGCGCAGACCAGTTTCCTGCGCAGGGACAGAGCTCTGCAGTAATATATTGCCTAAGAAGAGAAAGAGACACTGAAAAAAAAAAAATATGCTATTACATTTAGTTTTAAAAAAATGCTACATTTCTAATTGTCTGGGAAAATGTTTCCTACAACTGTGAGGCAGGCAGCCTTGGGAAGCGGGAGGACATCACTCTGGGGCCATGCCACCACCCTCAGCACCCAGCCTCCTTCCCTGGCCCATGACTCCAGCTGCAGTAGCAGCAAACCATCTTTAATGGGAATTTATCCCACACACAGGGATATATATCTTATAGACACAGAAAATGCATAGTCAGATTGAGTACATCCTGAGGGAAAGCAAAAGAGAAGAGCAAATTTCCAACTGCCTCAATCTCTCACTGGCATTGTACTTCCCCAATTATAAGCCAAAGGAAAATATCTGCTCCCTGAATCTTTTGGCAAGCTCTGCTACTGGTCAAGAAAAGGCACTTTGAAATGCTCTTGCTGAGGAAGTATGTCTTTCGTTCTTGTTCATTCTCAAGTTAAACACATGCCCAGTCATTTTTGTAATCTTGAAGATGTATTTTAATTGATTTCCCAAGTATTTTAATTGATTTCCCAAGCATTTTAAGGTCTATTAATTCCACAGATCTTGCAAACACTGCATTTTCTGTATTCCAGCTGCTGTTCTAATCACATTCATTAGCAGAATTACTTTTACCTGCCAGCTAATGTTTTACACTGCATTAATAAATTTATTTTGCTATCAGAACCGAGCAAAGAAATAAAATAAATTACTCAATAGTGTGAGTTTCCACATGGGCCTAACATTGTTCTATTATGTCATTCTGTCATGAGACTTAACCATATTTGAATATAAAGGTGGCAAAATGAAAAATATGTGACTACTATTTTAAAGTGTGTAATGTTACATTTTAATAAGATCTCCCTTTTCCACAGTAGAATTTAACAGTTGTTTTTTTTTTTCCCTCAAATACTTTGTTGTGTTGAAGGTCTTATGGAAAGTGAGCTTTCTCTCTGAGGTATAATCAGCAATTGTAATACCCAGTAACTCACATACTGTATAATCAATTCATTTTTCTACATGTTTTATGAGCAATATCAAAAACAGAAATATTAAGAAATTCATTTTAACCTTCCAATTTTAGGCTGTATTTCCCTTAATAACTAGCAGAAAAACCCAGTGCAAAAGTCTTTTTGCCAGTGTTATTTCTCTGTAGTTCTCAATTAATTTTTCTAAAAGCTCTGAAATTCTGCCAGCACCACACGTGCACGGAAGATAAAATGAAAGAGCAATTAATCCAATCATCTTTGATTTAACATTAATCTAACTCAGTGCATTAGGCCTTGTTTTACATGCAACCGTGTTGTTCCTACTACATTTCTGAGAGCCCCAAATTAGTCAATTCACAAATCATAATTGAACGAAGGGGGATGAGGGTACTCCACTCAGTATAGCTCTTCTGGAACATCCCTCTGCCCCAAGGAAAGAAGACGTATTAGCAAGGCTGGTATCTCTTCACCAGCCAGAAAACCTGAGTAAGTGAGAGTCAGCAGCAAGGCGCAGCACAACCTATGCTAATGTATTCAGCAGTTGTCATAAGACTAAAGCAAGAAATCAGGATGATCAGTACTTTTAGGGAAGAAGCTCTGCACCCAGTGAGCCCCATATCTGTTAGTGTTTGCATGGCACCGCTGAGCACCATAGGAATTAGGCATGCAAGAGCAGTTAACTGCATGGTCACGTATTTGTAGCATGAGGGAGCTGACCTATTATTGCCCTATTAATAGCAGCAGAAGTCAAAATGATTCATCTCATTGCAATAGTAAGCGTGGAAATTAAAAACTATTAGGACTAATTGCACTGTGCTACCAGTGCAATGCAACCTGATACTGCCGAGCTCAGACGGGCGTTCATTTAGCCCATGTGATTGGCATCAGAGTTGTTCTGTATTTAGTGCTTTACATATGGAATATTTGGCGACAGGCACGTAACATTTCCTGAAGATACATCCCTGCATTGTACTCCTTTTCTGAATGTGGTTTTGATTTTACGGGAAGGGTTGGATTTAAAGATTGTCATTCAATCACATGGACAACAAGCAAAGTTCAATTGCAGTACAGCTTTCGTTAAGGATTCATTAATAGACACTTCACATAAAGTGCTACCACATTCTCTTTCATATTTTTTTCCCTCCCTAGCCCCCCTCCCTTTTTTTTTGCAGCTGAGAATAATTAACTGTTCTTTTGTGAGTGTCATTTGTTCTCAAGGAATTAAATGCCACCTTATTTCTCAGAACAAGAATTCAACTGTCATAATTATAGCTTCATTTCAGGAGGAAAAAAAATCATAATTTATTACAGATTGTTCAGCATGTGAAATAGGTTTAAATGTCTTTGAAAGTAAATTGTGGCATGTCACAAAGGGCTTTTGCCATCACTGTAATTGATTTATAATTTTGCATTTAAAATTAACAACATTCATCCATTGTTCTCCTATTATATAAGGTTCTGGCAAGGAGCTCAGAGTTTTGTGTTCAGTTCTGGTCACCACACTACTGTAATGATAATAATAAAGTTGTAATAGCTTAAGAGATAAAAATGATATGAAAAATTGAAGACAATACCAGCATTAAAAATATGCTTGAGAATAGTTCCAGAAACATGCACTATGTCCTGGAAAAAAGTGAGTAAATGAATTATGTTAACTTTAAAATAAAGGCAGTTAGGCTTAATTTTAATTAAAGGTTACATTAAAGTCCACCTAAAAATAGGAAAGCGTTTAAAATTAAATTTGAAATAATTGAGTAAATCTACTTCAGCATAATTCCTACAGGTGAAACCATTGGTTCTTTTTCTTATCTCACAAAGCATCCATCCATAGCTGCAAAACTGAGCCCTGTCTCTGCATTTCAAAATTACCCTCTCGTTGCAGAATAGCAGAAGGAACAATTTCATTTTGTTCGTTTTTTTCTGGGCAATGTTAGTGTTGTGGTACAGTTAAGCATCATAACTGCCCATCCATTTTTTGAAGTGGCTGCATTTCTCAGATAATGCCATTGAACAATGTGATAATGTCATTGAGCAATGACAAAACGGAGATAATGACATTGAGTACTGCTGCACATAGCCAGAGGAAAAAAAGAAAAAAAGAAAAAAAGAAAAAAAAACCCATAGCTAAACATGCATAGGGAATACAAAAGAAAAAAAAAAAAAAAAAAAAAAGACTTTAGATCTTTAGATCCTAGATGAAAAAATGTATTTATTGGTTTTCAAATATTGTCTGTGATTCCAGTCTTAGCTTTTTTTTTCATTTGATTTCATTGATCTCATCGGGTATCACATATAATAACATTAGTGTGAATGAAAACAGAATTAGTCCCATTAACTAATTATTGTACATACAGTTATGAGATAGAGAAATAAATTAATCAAGAAAAATAAGAAGATTGATTTTGTCAGTTATGCCAGATAAACAATAGGAAACTAGTTCCCAGTTGGCCATGTAGATTCATCTTTTAGTCTCCATATTTTAGACCACTTAGACTTCACAGAAGAATACATACAATAAATACAAATGTGAGTAGAAAAAGACTAATTTTGTCAGTTCTTTAAAAAGAGACAGAGAGCACAGACACAGTGTCTGGACTTCATCACACCAGAAACTTCTACAATTCCTCAGATAAAGGAAACCTGCCCTTTCAAACCACTATTACACCAGTTTAAGTCCAATGAAATTACTCTATAATCTAACTCTGTCCCTCAAAACTAGCTTATAGGAATTTCTACCTTTTCTTTACTCCTTTTCCATGTCTAAATAAATGAATGCCATTTCATAAAGCTCTAAATTTTGGGGAAAAAAAGAAACAATAGTGTAATTACAGTGTAGCTAACATCATCATTTAAGTAATTTTCAAAAATAGTTGTTTTTTTGTTTGTTTTGGGTTTTTTTTTGGTGGTGGGGGGCAGAGGTTTCAGATTAACAAAGTAGAAGATTTGACTTGAGGAGGGAAGAATGTAAGACGAGACGGTGACTATGGCCCAATTTTAGCAAACCTTAGTCTTAGCAGAAGACATTGGGCATATAAACCTACAGGAGGCCACACCAAGGAAGCTGAGTCTGAAGGCGGCCGCAGCAGGTGGAGACACGCTGCCAGTTGTACAGCACAGGTTACCCCCTTCGAGTGAAGAAGATGAAGATGGAGATCATCAGTCCTGCCTTCTCCTCCTTGATTTTGGGAAAACTACTTACCAAATACTTTGCAAATATAGCCTGTGATGGTCACTGACCCTTCCCCAGGCCTCCTTCTCCATGTATGCATGCAAAGGCACGTCACAGTCTAGCAGTTGGCCTAAAGGCCATGAGATGATAAGTGATCTCTATAATCTGAGACTGTGATATATCTCTGAGGCCAAAGGCAAATCAACAACCCAGGAAGGCAGGGGGAGACAATTGTATGGGCCACATCAAACATTTCCAAACTCTGAAATAGACAGAACAGGACAGTGCTGTCCTCATGCCTACTGGAACCTAATACTGATGGAAAATTCAAGGACAGTTTACTTTAGTAAAACGTTGTCATGTAATGTTGGCAAGGTCAATGTCAGTTTGGATTACCTGCCATGCAAATGCCAGCCATGCATGTCCTGCTTGCCTTGGGCTAGTCTTACTCGTGCTCTGACTTTTCAAAGATGTTTATGCCTCCATTGTCACTGGTTGACACCGGGCAGCCACCGAGCAGATTTAGTAGCTGGAGCATCACAAACTCTTTTTGCTCCTTTTCTAAAGCACACACAGCTTGTCTTTACACTCTTATCCGGTCATACAACAGTGCACTTCCACACATTGAAAACATGCAGTGAAAACTATGTTAGAGTTAAATAATTGATTCCCTGTAGAAGGGATGCTCTCACTCTCAGCTCTCCCCCAGCTTGTGCTTCTGGAGGTTGTTGGGTTGTTTCTTGTCAGGCTGTGTAAGTTAAAGCATTTGTGGGGAGAAAGGGATTCTTTATTTAACATTTTCTTTCTGGGCTTCTCTCTGCTGCAGGACTGCCATAATGAACCGCTGCCTCCAGCAATCATCTTTCCTGCCTCCCACCTCTGCCTTCTCCCATTGATGCCCTGGGGCACAGCAGCACAGCTAACAAAGCCCAGGTTACAAACCTGCTCTGTTTGCCACGTTTCCTATCTCCTGTTCCTTAACCCTTTTTCATCCAGTGAACATTTGCACACAATTCATTCCTCTCCAGCAAAAGCTGGGAATCTCACATAAAGCATGGCCCAGGCATGCTTAATATAAATATTCTTTCTTTCCCCAGGATCTTGCTCAATTCCTTGGAGTTACCCAGGACTTATTCACAAAGTCTATATGTATTTGCCATTAACATTTTGGTGGTTTAGACAATTTGCCTAACACAAGGACATTGCAAACTCAGCAGAGCCTGGGGAGGGCTGGGAGTGGGAAAGGAGACAGGGATGCTGCACTTCAGCATGCAGTGGGAATCATGGCTGGGGCCAGGGTGGAGCTGAGGACATGGTCTCCAGCAGTGGGCTGTGGCAGTCTGCAAGCTGAGTCTGTCAGGCCTTTGTCACCAGTGTCTGACGTGTAATATAAACAGCTGGGCTGAGTTCTGCTGGGAGCACACTAAAGCAGGCAAGCTCAACATTTACATCCACTAAATATGATGAAGTGTGATACATCTGCTATGGCCAAGGCTAACATTACCCCTGCATCCAAAACCACATATACTTTCAAGTAGTTACAGCACTTTGAGGAAACAAAATCAAGTGACATTTAAATCAGTAACCCAAACAAAACGCTCTTTTTCTTCTTGTTGCCAGTTCCCAGAGTCATCCCGGCCCCTGTGATCTCTTCTGAACTCCGCTAATTCTATAAGAAGATATTGCAGAGATCTGATTTATGATGTTCCACATTCTAAAATCAACCGCTGTGCAACATAACATGCATAATAGCAGTGTCCACATTTTATACAGTTTCATGAGCCATTTTCTTTATTCTTTTATTTTATTTTATTTTTTTTAAAAAGGCAACTTACCAGAAAGTGAGGGATTTATTGCTACAGCTCCCCTTCTCCAGAGAGAAAATGCAGTGAGATGGGAAGTTGGTCTTGTAGTGACCTTCTTTTTAGAACACCATACCAATTTTTTTTTATTTTGATCAATATCAGGCAAAGGTTATAACCTCTTCCAAGTTATGCTTATCTTAATACTAAGAAGTGACTTTTTTTTCATCTTCAGTAGTATGGAATTACCATCATTTGAAAGAACTGTTTAGGTTCCTTGACCAGAAGAGGCGTTTAGCTATGTCATGTGTGATGTATGGTGCATTTAATTGCTCTGTGCAGCTATTCAAAAAGCATTCAGAAGTAATCATTTAGCATTAATATCCTGGGGCAATTCAAGGTCACAGTACATTAAAAACTAATTCAGAGTAGTTCTAGAATGCATTTTTCATATACAGAAATACATAATTCTTTTATGATACAAGTGACAATGGCATTGCAGCGTGATGAGGGGACAGAGATATTCTAAATATCTGCTACCAGTCTCATTGTAAAAGCAGAAAGGCACCCTTTCAACCCTTTCATTGCTGCTCAACAACTACTAATTTCCAATAAACTCAACAAGCCAGGTAAGTGGTGATGAACAAATACGCTTACATGAGCAACCATAAAATCTTGATTTAGAAATATTTTTAACTCAGAGTATCTGATTTTCCTGTTGTTATTTTTCCCAAAAGTCAATCTCCTGAGCAGTGTTTAGGGACAGATCAGCACTGAATAATTCTAAGGTGTCCACAGTTAATTGTGCACAAGGTAGTCCCATGAAGAAAAATAAACTAAAGCCATTCTTACCATAAAATCATTTGGTTTAAAATATGGAAAAAAGGAATAGAGCGTAAAAAACTACATTGCCCTTAGGAGTCACAGGGTGAATGCTCAGTCTGGATGACAGAGCAGTCACCTTTCTATCTCAGAGAGGAAATTCCCTTCAGTTACAAGCACACGACACAGAAATCACAAATATCAAAGACACAGTCTGCAGGCATCACAACACGATCAGGTGTAAAATTATTCATAGCCATCCTTGTAGCACTCATACTGTTACCCACACACTACACAAGAGAGATATTGACAATCTACAAATCAAACTCATAATGGAAGAAGAAAACAAATACAGAAACAGTGTTGTATTCTGCACAACACGATCCAACAATCATTTTCTGCCTTGTTTGAATGATGTTAACACCTGGATGAGAAGCTATTCTGGCTGTCCAGCTTTCAGAAAATGAGTCAGACATATGCTTTAAATGCAACAAGACCTCAACTTGGAAGAAAAAGCCTGAGCTGAGTTCAGGCAACATGCAGCTTGCTTCCCCATGGATTATGCAAGCCTTTCCCCTTACTGGGAGGCTGCAACTGGTGCTGCAAACTGGAGCTGGCAACTGGAACTAACCAGATCAAAGCGGTGTCACATGGGTCTGTGCCAGCTGCAGTCACAGGTCACACTGCTGCTTTCCTGCACCGATGGGCAACATGAACAGAGGAACCAGCACTGTTTAGCTCTGAGGATGACAGCAGATGAAACATAATATGTAAGCATCTAGAAATGTGTATTGGATACCCACGGGAGCACAGTGAATTAAAGCACAGGTAGATGCAGAGGCTTCTTGGTCAGACATCAGAATGTCTCTTTCTGTTAAAAGGAAAAAGGTTGGTTGCAAAGGAAATTGTGAACAGAAACATTAGCGTAAGCAGCAGCTCAAAAGTGAAGTGCTACAACACACTAAAGAACCAAAATGGCACCCTCAAAACAGTGGCAAGGAACAAGCAAGGAGGAGAGCATCTACAGGATGCTACAGGGGCTTGGCTGAGGTCCCTAAATGATGGATATGATGGGAAAGCTTCTTATGAATTAGCTCACATAGCAACCTGATAATCATTCTTCCGTTAGATACATTACATCAAACTGAACATTTTAGTGTAGATACCAAGGGAAATCACTGAATATAAGAATTCCTGGCACGTCTAAAGAAGCAGCTTCTCTTTAGGATAAGGAAAAAAAAATCTTTAAAAAGATATTTTTATGAAACTTTTACTAGGATAGCAGAAACAGTTCAAGTCCAGCAAAGGTACCTCCAATGTGATAACAAATACATTAATATCCCCAAATAATTAAGAATTTTCTTTGCAAAATCATTGGGTCCAATAGAGAACACTTAGTAGTCAAACTATCAATAGTCAAAGTGCCATTGTCACAGCTCTCAGCCATCACTTAATCTTTAAAGATATCTACTTTGTGCAGATCTCGATTCTACTTAGGTCTTTCTCCATCACCATCCTATGATACCTTTTTTTTTTTTTTTTTTGCATGGTGCACAGAACTTTTTCAAGTGCACAGGAAAGTTCATAAATAAAGAAAGGAATTATGAAAGTAGTAAGCTGTAACAGCATGTTACATGATACATTTCAAGGTATCAGAGCTTTTGATTCAGTTTTGATTCAGTATGGGTTTAATTTAAGCTTTTAAAAATAAAAATGTTGGTAACATTGATATATTTTAACAATAAACTTAAAGTACTAATCTATGCATTTAGATTAATATTGTGGCCAAGGATATTTTTTTGTTTTACTTCACCAAATTACTGAATGTACTGCACTGAAGAGGAGTAAGAAGGGGACTATTAACATCTCTGTAATGAATCACATTCTTTTTGAGCATCTTCCAGTGTGCTAAAGCCAGAACTGAGACCCGCTCTTTGTCCTAGAGAGCTTATCTCCGATTATAAAACAAACATGAAAGTCCTAAGACACAACTGGACATGAAAGGCAATCAGGATAACAGTTAAAACCACAATGACACAGGTAGATGTTTATGTTTTGAGTTAACATCATTGTCTAGATGACCTGTCTTAAATGGCTCAGCAGACCAGATAAACACCTGCATAAACATTTGCATGATTTTTTCAATCACTGAAATATTGAAAAAAGCTTCAAATTAAGTATATTCTGTATGATTCTATATGCACAAATACTCTGTTGTTTTGAGAACTTCCTGGGCATGCCTAATGCAGGCCTATCCAGAAATGTGTCTACTGTGCCACCACTGTTAAGGGGTACAAAGAGAACTCATTCCCACAAAAGAGCTATCCCATATGATTTGTTCACTAGTGAATGGATTAACAAATATTTATATTTATTTTGACTTTATTAATTTGCAGTATCAAATAAGAGGAAGATCACAAAGCCATCAACACAACATCAAGCGAAAAATTGGACATACTAAAAAAATATCAGTACATGGAGTCACAAAATCTGGTTGCACAGGGTAACAAGCGAGCTTTCAGATAGACTCCAGTCCACTGATTTGACCAAGAACCAGGCAAATAACCTCATTCCCACTCCTTACCAACACAGCCAGCAATTCACTTCCTTGGTCTTTTCTATGGCCTGTCTCCACATGTCACTTATCCCAAACCTTTGGAGTGAGCGCATGGCAGCTGACTGTCTCCTGTGTGGGAAGATGAAGAATGCAGCTCCTTAAGCAACAGCACTGAGTTTTCTCCACTCCTCTGAGCCACAAAAATAGCTCCAAAGTATCGAGCACTAGACCAAGACCTGGTGTGTTTGCTTAAATTCCAGTTTATCCTGGAGTTGCTCATGCCTGAGCCCAGGAAAAACAGCTCTGCAGTCATCTAGGACTCCTAGTCACGATGGAGTATCACTGTCCCCAAAATGCTAAGATTTGGTGGTATTTTCAACTATTCTTAAAACAATTTTGATAAAGTACAATAAAAAAAGATCCTGATTTCCTGTTTCATGGTCTTATTGCTAAAGTAGATCTATAATCTAAAATCGTGACATTCAATAACCCAAATACGAAGAAAATGAATGGAAATTTCACTACAGACATCCTATTGTTAAAATTAATGTTTCAAATACCTGATGGCTTGGTGACATGCAGAAACCATTCAGAAAATCAAGGAAAAAAATATCTTTAAAGAAAGGAAGGAGATCAAGTTTCAAAATTATCCCTAACCATACTGCCATGGGAATATTTTTAATACACTTTGCAGGTTTTGCACCCAACATTTGATATTCCATTCAGGCAGCCTGTTCCCAGAAAACACTACATAGACAGCACGGTGACCTTTTGCAGCACAAAGGCAATGAATTCAAATCCTGTTGTCTGCAGCTGGTGTTGCCATAGAGGACAAAATAGATAGGAATAGCTTGGGTATATGGCAATTTTCTTAGCATGTGCATAGCTGTCTGCTTTCAAACAGCAGCAGGCTCCTACCTTCGAGGATTTGTAATTCCCAAGATCTCTTCCAGTGGGTGACCTGCAGCAGACAAGGCAGAAGGGAGTGGAGATGGAGCAGGCAGGAGAGCTGGGTACTGCTGGCAGCACAGCAGCATTATGGGCACCCCACAGCCCCTCTCGCTGTTCCCAGTTTCTTCCTGGGGACTACCCAGGGAAAGCCAAGCCCACACACCCCCAGCCTGCAGGCTGAGCAGGGGGACACAGCAGAGGACAGGGGGCAGAAGGACAGATCACCTTGGCAGGATCATGTGGTGCCTTGCGTACACGAGTGTGTAATTTTCAGCTGCCTAATTTAATTACTTCAGTCCTCCAGTATGAATTATTTCAGCGGGGTCCTGGTTTAACCAGAAGCTGAACCCACACAGGCTGTGTGCTAATTTGCTGCACCCCCAATCCCCCCAGTTACATCTTGCAAGAGGAGGAGATAAAATTCTGTGTTAAAAAGCACACGCAGGAATTATATCACAAAGGAGAGATCAGAACAGCAAATTTAATGACTTAATATTGTACCATATAAAATCATTCCAGTTGAATAACTTTTAATTTATTATAATACATAGATGCCAATTATGCCTGATTTATTAAGAGAAGTTCAGCAGTGCCGGGGCCCTGTGTTTGAGTGGTTGCCATGGTACCAAGCTTTTACAAGGACATCTCAAGGATCATTAAAGTGTCAAGGTGATAAGTTTGACACTCAGTGGATTTAATGATGGATGATAATAATGTTACCTCTTCACATCATGAAACACCTAGGATTCAAGTTAGGTGGCATAAATTTTAAGCATTTTTTATTTTAGATATTTTTTAAAAGAGGACAGTGGAAGTTGGTGCTACCGAAATAGTGTTAACCCAAACTACAGTCTGCTCCCTTTGGTATCAATTCCTTAACCTTCATTTTTTTTTAGCACTGTCAGGCTGCCACCATTCCCCAAAGTGTCTCAGCCTGTGCTCTGCTTTTATCAGACCTCACAGGCTCGCTCCTGACCAGAGGCTCCTGGGCAGTTCAGGGAACAGTTTCCAGGCTGCACACTGCCAATCCAGCTCCCAGCAAATCTTAGAGAATATTTGATGGCAAGAAGGGGAGGTGAAAAAGGGAGAATCTCTGCTGTGTGCTGTGAAAAAACCTGATGGCAATATGTTCTGCATCTAAGAAGAAGCTCTCTCCCAGCTGTCAAGCACAACCAATTCATTTCACATTGGACATAGAACAACCTTAGGCTGGTAATGACTTTCAGTGACTTGCATAAACCCTATTCAAGTCAATAACAATACAAAAGATTTTACAGGCCTCAGTATCCCTGAGCCCTAAAGATGCACAAGAACCACCATGACATTAATTTAGGTGCTGTTACCTGCTCTGGTGTGTATAGCAGGGCACCCTTCAACAGAGTTGCCTGAGGGGTAGGAGGGCTCAGAAGTGAAGTCCTTAAGCTATTGTGCACCATAGGCCTGAGAACAGCAGCTTCCATGCAGCTTTTGTTTGACAGTACAATATCCATTAACTTCCCATAAATACTATCCACATAATGCCCTCTCTGGAAAATAAAAAAAATAAAGATGTTCCTTACTTTGCAAGCACAATCTCTTTTTAAAAGGAGATTTATTACACCAACAGTTTGCAGCTTGCTCACTGAACTGGTGTAAATGAAGAACAGGGGATTGCAGAGCCAAACACCAAATTTACCACTAGCAGCCAGCTCTCATGCCTACCAAGCTGCACTTCTTTGCCGAGCATTTCTATGCCAGGCATTCCATGTCTAGTGTAAACACATTTGACAAGCATAATCACAGTTTAGTGCCAGTATCTTCTAGTAAGGCTATATTACTGACATGAAAATAATAGTCTAGGACAAGTACATAATGTTTTCCAGTCATTCTAAACAATTCTATGTGCACTTTCTCCAGGAGAACATTTTTCTTGTGCCAACACTAGACTCTCTTGACTTGGCCTGCATTTTTGGCATAGGTTCCAAGCCTTAACAACTTCCTCAGTGTCACTATTAATTTGGGACAAGTACTGGCCCTATATTTCAGTCCCTGAATAACTTTTGTATATTCATGCAAATATATTTTCTGTATCATTTTTAGGGAGAGTGTTCATGGTACTTCTAGATCTAGGCATTTCTCAGCTTGTGAAACAGGAGATTGGAACAGGGGATCTTGTCTGTCCTGTGCTGGTAACCTGCTTGTTTTCTGCAGAAGTCATTCAGCCTCTGTCCAGACATCATATGGATCTGACCAAGCTTAGGATACACTGCTCCGGACCTGTTTCTGCTGTAGTGGTGGCAAGAAGTCCCGAGGGCATCCTGTCACTCCACTGCATTTTGCTTGCAGGTCAGGAAACTTCAGTGAAATAATAACAATTATTCTTTCATGACTATGTTTGTTGATCACTTTGGCAAAGGTGCTGTGGTAGGTGACACGTGGTCAAGTTTCACCAAAGACTGGTTTCCCATAAAACCCCTCTCTCTGACCACATGGAGTTTCAATGCTTTTTATATATTAGCCACATCAGTGATGTCGACTATACTCTGAAGTAACAGCATTAAATCCTGTTCACAGTACAGGAATGTTGATATTCATCTGTAATTTATTTTTGTAAGACTTCTACAGCTTGTTGTTACCTGTTGAGTAAAGCACATTTCGATTTGCTGTTATCACACAGTTGTGTGGACTTTTCCCAACACCTCTATGCAGTGTTCGTTCTGGTTAGAAGTCCATCTGAGCAGAGTATATTGCTTTACTGTGTTGTACACTATGCTGTGGTGTCAGCTTGCTCTTACAAACTCTTGAGAAAGGATAAAAATGCATCACTGTTCTTTTGCATTAGAGATAATTCTGGTTTGGGTTAGCTGCAATTTTATGCACAGCAGCTCTGTGGACATTTTTCGTAACTCAGTTTTTGAGTTTCACCGGTCCTCATATCTGAAGTGCCTTTTTTGCAGCAGTTAGTATTACTCAAGCATGTCTGGAATCAGTGTCTTCTCTTTTCAAATCTTCTTCCTGGACTGAGATCCTTGGGGTATTTTTGGCAGATTCGAATGTTCAGTCAAGAGAAAATCTAGGCATTGCGCAGTTTCCTAAATGACACAGACTGCAATCCTAGCACTTTCTCTTATCAGAGAGCTACCCTTTCAAACTTGCAAGATAGGTATTTGAGATTTCACATTATGGAGAATTTTATGAGCACTTTCATCATAATACGATTAAAACTCTGATTAAAACATTTCCTTCTTGCAATAAATATTCATACAACTTGCAGTGTTCCTCAAATTTATAAACCACAGCTTGAGTGTTAGCCTTTCCTACCTTATTTACCCAAAAATGACTAAACCGTCCAGTGAATTAAAACCATCTGCCACCAAAACAAAAAGATACCTTCTGAGTTGTTCTTTTCTCCTTTTTACCAACTGACCAGCCCTCCAGAGTAAAGATCTTCTTCCACCTCCCTCCGTGTTTCCAATAAATCAGTTTTACAGTGGGTTTAATTTTGTTATTTTTCAATTTCTGCTTGCTGGTTCCACTTGGTGTTAAAAGCTTTCTGAGATAGCCTTAGCAGGTACATGCCTAGTCTGAATGCATCACTTCCAAATCTACTTAATTTACAGAGCAACGACATACCTCATGTAGAATTTTCTGTTAAAGTCCACAGAGCAAGAATGTTATTAAACATTATGCTACAGTATATTTATTGAAAATGAAGGATTTTCACAGAATTTAAACATGATATGTAACTATAATCTTGGGCACCGATTTCATTTGAAATTAAATTGTATTGTTTCAAACTATGACTGTAATTTTAATGCTTTTGATTTTGTGTTTTCTTCCTTTTGAAAATGAGTTTTTTCTTGTTGAACAACTTGTGCACATGCATGTGGTGTTTCTGAAGAGCAGTGAGGCTTTTATAGAAGGCACTTAGTGAGTGTATTTCTTTTCCATTCATCTGAACACTTCTGCAACCTTTCATTGTTCTTTTTCCACATACAGACGTGCAATCAAGGTTTTGACAGTTTTTCCCCAAAAGAGAGCTTTAAAACAGGAGAGCAATTATGTCAAAAGCAATTCCTCTTTGCCCAATCGCAGAACAGAAGTAATATCATGTGATTTATGACTCGCAGTGGCCAAACACCTCAGTTCAGAACGGCAATTACTCACAAGCTGTGACATAAATCATCCGGATGGACACTTTTCCAAAAATATGGATATTGAATAAATCAGAGGAAATCACAATCGCCTGGTTAATGTTCACTGAACAGGGAGGGAGTCCAAATGTGTTGAATAAATTATTTGTTAAGAATTACTCACTCACTTCTACTTATCACCATCTTTGCCAAAAGCCTCCAGGCTCTCAGAATCGTTAGATCAGTACTAAATACATGTTTCATAGTGTAATGACTGAAGCAGGAGTAATAAAAACGTACTTACTGCTGTCAAAATTAATCTGTTAATAGGAAAGTTTGAGGCAAGCGTTCTGTAACTCATATCTGTGAGGAAACAGGTTCCCCATTTACAGAAAATTGAGCTGTTTTTTCTTAAGCAGCGAGCTGCCTATTGTGTGGGTAATTACAAGAAGGCCTATGTTGACCTGGCAATGAGGTAGTGTATCTAAATACCTGAAGTGAAGGAGAAAAACAGAAATGAAAGCAGAGGCCCCATCTGTTAGACCGTAATGATTGTGCTATTTGAAGGCAGAAAGGTTTGTCTGAAGCAGCTGGTTTCTCTCCAAGTGACCTTTTAGCATTTCTGCTTTTGCCGTCTGACAGATGTGTCAACTCAATAATTTCAAAAGCCCCTGAGTAAATAACCAATTGTGAGCAAGGATGACCCAAAGCGATGACAAAATGGGTGCACACAGCACATTACAGAGCATAATACCTACTGAAAGAACAGGGAACATTATCGAAGAGCAAAAACATTTTACTCTTTATTTTTGAGTAAATGGTTTTCCTGCCCACAGATCAGTTGTTTTCGAGGAAAAAAGGAACTGAGAAGTGAATGGAATGGCACTGTGGTGTGTTTGCCCTTGGAGCACATCCGTAAGCTGGCTGCAGGACTCAGGTGGCATCATAGAGCTCGAAATGGACTTCAGCTCCCTCCCTCGGCCTACAGCCAGGAAGGACTGAAGGCCAAAGATAATTGGCTTTGTGACTGATTGGGGAACTGCAGAGAGGTGACTGCAAGACCTGATCGAGTTTAAAGTTCCTAAAGAGTTTCCAAAAGTGATGCAGATGCTGCTTTTAACTCAAACTTGAGGCCTGGCTGAGGAAAATTCCAAGGTAGTCAGATCCCCCTGGCTGTGCTCTGGACGATGCACCAGTTACTCTGCAAAGGGCCCACATCATTAGGAAATGCTGCTTCTGCACAGTTATCAAGGGCCCTCCACGAATAATCAAATCTGCTAAAATTTGTCATATTTAGTGTAGTCGTACTTCAAAGCGTGCAGAGCATTAAAGGAGCTGCCAGCACAGGCAGCAACTAATTGGTCCATGTTTCACTGATGGAGGACTGTGGTACAAAGAAAGGATTAGATGTCAATCAATTAATGTTGTAAGGTGGCAGAATCCCTTTGCTCATGCCATGTGGTGGAAAACGCTAACCAAATAAACCTTCCTTCTATATTCCCATCAATGTTTGGAAGTACCTAAAAATTGCTTACAGAGGGGAAGGAGAGTGCTGAGAGTCAGGAGGTCTGGACTAAACCATGATTCTGCTATAGATCCGTCTCAAATTCTCTCCACACCTGCTTCCTCAAGTTCAAGATACGTAGGCCACTCTGAAAGTAATGCCTCCAATTTATTTCCAGGGAAACTATAACAGATACAAAGAGCATAATAACACTCTTTGATTCTCAGCTACAAAACACTGTTTTTCAACACAGTCACCACCACTAGCTGTGCATTTTCGCCAGTGATGAATGAGAGCCTTCATGTTGCGCTCATAAAAATCTGCACCAGCGGAAGCAGCCACTGTCGCTGTCGCCACTGCTGAAACGCACCACCACCGCCTCACTGTGCTCACATCCACTGTTTGGTCTCCAGAAATGTTCAGCAAGCATTAATGAATGTCAATGGGAATGTCAATGTTCTGCATGGAGGAATTCAATTCCTCCTATTTGCTCCATCTGCACTTTCATGTCAGATGCCAGTTTGTCAGACTGCCCCTCTGCTGACATCTGCATTTCGGCAACGAAATGTAATGGAATATTGGTGGGAAGGTTCAACCTCTGCTGCCATTCCACCAACATCCACCTCCGACATCCTGGGCCAACATAATAAAATAGGAGGCATTACTTTCAGAGTAATGCATACAGTGAATAATATTTCTCATAATACTACTGTGAAGTACGATTCATTAATTTCAATAATTAACTTTGAGCTCCTGGAAAGAGTCTCCCACAGCAGTGCAGAGGATTACTGAGTTTGGGTGTGAAGGTTCTTTTAAATGTCACATTTGATCTATATAAATCAGATCTTAAATTAAAAGATTGATAGTCAGGAAGTTTGATAGTGGTAACGATCAAATTGTGTCTCTCAGAGGTTACAGGTTCATCCAAGCAGGTCCTGTGTGCCAAGCCTGTGAATAACTGCCATATAAAAATCTCACTGCAATATCCATCAGAAATTAGAAAAAGTATAATTATTAATCAAAATAGATTTTCAGCATAAGAACAGATATCTTTATTTAAGAGAGACAACATTGGACATAAACCAGTACAAGATTGGATTTAGAGTTAAATTACAGAGAGTAGAAGTTATCTTATAGAAACTTCTTCTGTTTTTCAAAAGGCTTTTCTCACAGTTGTTTCCAGTTTCATCACTGATCTAGCCATTGTTAGTGGAGTGCAATAGCTGTTGTGCATCCAGCAGGGATGGCAGAGTGTTTGGGTTTTGGTAGTAGATGTTACTTTCAGATTTCTTCAGAGTTTCAAGTTCTTTTTAAAACCAGAAGAAGTTGTAGAATCAAAATCCCTCTTCACCAATGATCGAGACAGAGGCTGGATTTTACTCTGCAGTGGCAAAGCAAATTTCTATAGCCTACAGACGTAATGTTAACTTTAATGATGGGAGGAAAACTCATATTTCACATCCATGAATGTGTCCACATTTGACCCAATTTAGTGATTTAAGAACATACCCGCCACTAGGCAGATCAAGAAACCAAAAAGAGAGGCATTTAGAAATTATTGTAATTAGAGGGGAATCATACAAGGTTTAAAAGAGTTCA
Organism: Penelope pileata; assembly: GCA_013396635.1. Classification (NCBI taxonomy): domain Eukaryota; kingdom Metazoa; phylum Chordata; class Aves; order Galliformes; family Cracidae; genus Penelope; species Penelope pileata. The sequence goes on from WBMW01005542.1 coordinate 1,112,221, forward strand.
GGATTAAAATTCGACATTGATGTAGAGTTACTGTATGTTCCTTGAGGGTTCTTGCCTTTGTAAGAAATCTCTCTCTTTTGTGGCAGCAAGTTGGATGGCTGTTCCACAAGGAACCCCACAACATAGGATCCAAACATTTAAAAGTCCCTAAAAATAAAGAAAACAGGCCATGGGCACTCATGCTCACAAATCTGAGCACATCTCTCGTTCCCCTTCCAGTGCTGAGCAAATTTCATGTGCCACCTGACGGGCTCCTCTTTGCAGCTCATCTGACTCCATAAAGCTCCCCAGAAGCAGACAGGTGGCTCCATGACAAGAGCAACCAAGTTAAAGGAAGACTCTACAGCATTCCCCCGAGTGGCAGGAAGCGCCCATGTTAATAAGAACCAAAAAACCATGAATTGGAGTTTTCTATTCTGTTCTATCAAGCCATTTAATATGAGAAATCACAAGTACAAATTAGATATTAAATGTTTTAGCTTACACTGTTCTACTAATTATCATCAGTGTACCTTCACAGGCCGCTACTTTAAAATTTTCCAACACATTGGAACATCTGGCAATAGTAGCAGCAAGAAGCTTCTCACAAGCAGGCATCCTGCAGTCAGTGAGAAGCTCAGGGTCTCTGCTAAGTAACTTTTGTACTTATTTTACTGTTCTCTAATTTGCTGCTATATTTAGAAAAGCTCCATGTCTATCTCCATTAGGCTTTTACGAAGTTTTTTATGAAATCACCTTATAAACTCGGGGTCAGCAACCACTGAGTGAAGTAATTTATCAAGTCATTACCCAGATGCAGTGCCTAACATTAGCTGTCTTATGATGCAATTTGCAGTAGAAAAAAAGAGTGCAACTTCCTCCATGAGAAACAAGGTGTGTTTAACACCACACAATGTTAATTTATCCAAGAATACCTTCTCAATAATTACCATGTTAGATTAGAAGAGAATGAAGAGCAGTTACAATTTTTAAAACGTCCTGATTGATTCAGAGGAGAAACAATATTTTGACTATGCTTTTCTATTCTGCTGTATAACTGCTCTGGGGCCTTTTCCCATCCATTTTTTTTTGCAACACTCTGTTACGGTTGCTGGAAAACATTATTTTTCTTCCTACCCATTTTGTTCTTTTCCATTTGGCAAGCATTGATTTTTCTTTTTGCTTTCTGTTTCCTGCAAAGGTAAAATTAACATGGCTGTTTCCATTTAACAACTTCAGTTTATACAGCACCTTGTCACAGCAAAATTATTTTATTTGTTCAGCGGTGTGCAGCCACAGGACCAAAGTAACTCTACAGGATGGGACTAGCGCACGTACAGTAAAAAATACACATTCTTTTTATTAGAACTTATTACAGAAGAATTTCTCAGCAGACTCCCCACTGAGTGACAGAGTTGAACACTGATCTGCAGTATGGAAATCCTGTTGGCTTAACAAGGAATTGTCATTTCAAAATCTCCTAGGCTTAGTGTTAATGGTCAATACAGCACCTTGCAAGTGAAATCCCTAGTTTCATAAGGTCTCTTCTATAAGAAATAGGATAATTCACTTTGGTCAGTGGTTGAAAATCTTTACACTTTAACTGGATTCAGCACACCAGAGGCCACTCCATTTCCCAGGGGTGCTGTTCAGGAGAGATCAAGTTCTGTACAAAAGGAGCGGTCACAGCTGACATGTTCATACATTACACACAAATCACAGGTCTTTTACACTCTTAGTCAGTCCCACAAACAGGCAAAAGCAGCAGCAATTCAGTCCTCATAGGGTGCATAAGGAAAATTGCACATGGTTCCCTATGGACAAGGGACTATGGCCAGGACCCAGGCTGGGAAGGAGCAGAGCTTGGACAGAGCCTGTCTCCTGAAGAAAGTTTGAAGACTGCTGCCAGAAAGGTTCAAAATCTCAAACATTGCTTTTGATGCATCCCCGCCCCTTCCTCATTGGTGGTTGGCCAGGGTAAGCAATGTGAGCAGGGGGACTCTGGCCACCCTGATGCTCTGGCCCACTGTCCCCAAGCTGGCGCTGAGTGAATGACGCTCCAGAAACTGTCAGGGTACTCAGAGGCTTTTGGTGATCAGACAGGCATTAGCTCTGTTCTACTAAAGAATGTCAGAGCAAATGCAGCACAAGGAAGGAAACCACTCAGAGGTCCTATCCCAGAGTCAATGTGCTCTGGAAACAAGACGTGGATTTTCAAGACAGTATGTCATCTGTGAGGCATCCTCGGATCCTTTGGGGTGAAAATCTCTTTGGATACTATTACTGACCACCGCACCAACAGACATCTCAGAAACCACTTTCCCTCACACACTTTTACCTCATCTGTCCAGCTTAGCTACTTCTAGGTCACCTAATATGATACCCAGGTGTTTCCTTGTTTCAGTACATTAGTAGAATACACTGGGATGTTTCTGTTACTGTCTCACAGACATAAACGTACGGGATACGAAATCAGGAAGGTCATAAAACAGGGTTATCTTTAGAACATGTTTATGTTGACACCTTGCAAGCTCCATATCTTCCTAGCTTTGGGTTGCAGAATGAAATCTCAGAAATACGACTTTCCCGATTGTACATTTCTTATTGGGTGGGTCCTGTTTGTTGACAGGTGAAGAAGACAGGAACCAGATTGCTTGTTATATTTTTGGCCTCGTATTGAATTTCAGTGCTTAAGTAATACATAGATACCATGGTGCATAGCAAGCTCTGGCAATAACCAGTCAGCATGGAAATTGGAAAAAGAAGCAATATTGTCATCTAGCATTTTATCACACACTTGAATCCATCTGAAATGGTAAAAACAGCAGTAAAAAAAAGCATGCGTCTTCGTTCAATGTCTGAACTGTGTAGTTTTTACTTTTAATGGTAAGCTATAGATTCTCTTTGGCAAATGCCAAACCTAAAAAGAAAAGAAAAGACACATATTCAAAATATGAAACCCACAATAGATTACACAGACAGGCGTGGAACTGGCGGGCAGCTTGCCTTTGACCTGCATGATTTGATCTCCTAAGCACATGAGATCAGTCTCAAAAATCTCTGCACCCTGACATGTGTGTACAGATGCAGGTGGGGACGTTGAGTTTATGCCTCACGGATGTTTGGGACCCAGTACAAGTACAAATTTCAGCATATTGAGTTATTTTACGACTTAGGTAAGAGTCTCGGTTGAGTGGATATTTACAAGCTCAAACAAAGCCCGATTTTATTTCAGGGCCCTGTGGAACTCTGTAGTAATAAGCATTTGCTTACTAGCGTGATTGGTGTTACAGGAGCCAAAAATTGATAGATGATTCGATTAGATTGCAATAAAGACCTGTGCCATATTCTCCACATTGAGTGATATGTAAACAGCAAAGTCAATTAGCATTTTTTTCCCATCACTCTGATCCAAGTACCCAGGTATCCGTCTTAACATAAGTCATTTTCAAAAGCATGCTACCATTTTAATTTCATATTTATAGAATAAATGTTGGTCTGAATAAAAATACAAATGTCAATTTTTTAAGTAAAAAACAAACATTTAGGCAGTTTGATTGCTTTGCGTCATTTTGTTAATTTAAGCCTTCAGCAAAATTAAATGCTTGCATTTCACCAAAACATATTAGAGATTTAAGACTAATTTTGCTTAAAATTTGTCTAAGACTGATTTTAAGACTGATAGCATTTGTAACCCAAAAAGCATGATAGGTCATCATTGCAGTAATAATAATGTTAACTTACAAATTATAAATACTACTGCCATTAATTTCATGCTCTCACATAGTGTGTGGATGCATTAAGGAAAAATTAAAGTCCCAGAAATAGTTTCCTGCAACTTACTGTGCTAAAAGCTGCTTAGATACAGACTTGCAGACTTACAAATATTTTTGGTGTGGATAATTTTAAAGGCTCTCGCTGTTTTAAAGCCTAATTTAAATCTTAAAAAAGACATCTGATTCTGGCATTGTGTAAACCTGTGGGGAGTCTCTGGAGAGCAGAGCTATGCACTGAGTAACACACGCGGACCTCCAGAGTTCATAAAGCAGTCATTATTTTTCTACCAAATCATGCCCTTGTGGATTGCAGGATGCAATGGTCAAAATTATGGCATGAAACTTATACTTGAGTAATGTGTATCTGCATTTAATAAACATCTCCTGCAGACAAATGCAGTTGTGTAATGCTAGAAGCGGCGCGATCAACAGAGAGGCAACACATGCAATCCCACTGAAGATTTTCTGAAAGGAGAAGCTTTGTTGAGAAAGCCTGAAAAAAAAAAGAGGAGAAAAAAAATGAAGAAGAAAAAGAAGCCGTTCTATGAGTTGAAAAGGACAAGTGACTATAAAAATGTAAGCAGTCAACCCCCAACTGAGAAATAAAAATAGAAGAAGGGCCATTAGGCCCAGAGATGTCATCTGTGTCCCTCCTCTGTATGTCTGCACAGGGGATGTGAGGCAAGGGAGAAATGCGTTGAACTGTCTCACCTCTCTGCACAAAAGTATATTATGATATTATACCATCTGTTTTCCAGTCTATAGTAAGGTTTCTTTCTCCTCAGTGCCTTCTGACACTGGATTATAAGATGGACATTGAGTCAGTATTTCAGCTTAATTTTCATGACTAAGAGAGCAGAAAATACCAGAGTATGTAACTATTAAAGGAACGATAACAGCTGAGAGCACCTGATATATTTGGTAGCTGAATTTCAGGTCTTTTCATCATCCCCTTCTTGGAGCTTCCAGACACTGATCTAGTTCCCAGTGCTGCAAGTGGTTAACCCATGGGGCTCCAAGTGCTAAACTGTGGCAGAAATAGGTTTGCATGCACACAATAGCTGCCTTGGGCCTCTGTATTTTTGGCCAACCTGTGCCCTATAGGCAGCACAGGCTCACTTAATGTGGTTGGAAAAAAGGGAGGGAGGGAGGCAGGGCATGAGGCAGCAGCCCCCAACCAGGGCTGGTCCCAGCTGGGCTCTCCCGGCACAGCCTCGCAGGGCACTCCTTCACGAACACATGCTCAGTCGTTTCTGTCTGTTAAGCCTAACCACACTCCCTTCACTGTTTGTAACAGTTTTGCTCCCCTTGTAAATCTTTTCAGGATGTGTAAATGCAATGTTTAATATCATGCCTTGTAAAAGCTACGCTCTGAAAATGGACAGATGTTTCCAAGTAGGTAATGAGTAACATCTTTCCCCAGTTTTCCTGGCAGACGCAGCTGAAAACAAATACATATGCACACATAGGTTACACTCCTCCCAGAGAAACTGCATTACTGGCAGCTTCCTTCCAGTGGCCAGGCGGGTCAAAGAAAATGATTTTCTCACAACATTCAATACCTAAGTTTCTCCTTCAGTTGGCTGAAACATCATAATACCCCAAAAAGACACTGCAAGTAACAGTCAGTGTAATCCAACAGCCATCTCAGACTGAAGAACAGGAAAAAACGATACAGTTTTCACACTGCTTGTTCTGCAACACAAGTTACATTGGTGATAGGAAGTCATTCTAGTCATATGAATAAAACAAGAAGTGTCCATAAAAATGGGGGAAAGAGACTGGAAGGTTGTTTATTCTTAAGTACACAACAAGAAACTTTGATATGCTTTGCAAAACAATACTCACGTATCATACAAAATCTGACAGAAAATAAGTCATTAAGAAAACTAAGACAAGAGATTCTAGTGCTAAATATGATAAAACATGTAGGAAAAGAAATTGCAAAATACTACCTACTCTCATTTTATCAAAGGAGCTACTTTTACTAAATAAAAGTTAATTAAAGGCAGTTACCCATATGCATTTCCATATAATTTAATAAAAACAAAACAATGAAATCTACTTTAAAGTTAGATTTAAGAATAGCAGGTGAATTGAGAATCTGGTTTCCTTCTAACTGCTGTGACTCTAAGAATTCAGCAAAGAGGGTGATTCTTTGTCATTTGAAGCAGAACTGTGAAAAACTCAAAATGGGAGGAAAGTCATTTTAAATATCCCAACATCAAAAGCATTGCGCAGAGTCACTGTAATCACCAGTCCAGAGCCACCATGGTACCCTAGGCAGGGACCTCCAGTGACAGCAGCTATTTTGGTCTAATAGGAGGTCTTGCAAAGGTGAATTTCCTCTGACTTTTGATTGCAAGGTTCACTTCCTTGCAGCTTTTATTTGGGCGTATGCTCTTGAGTGTTTGGGTTTTTGAAGGAGTGCCGTGATCCCATGAAAGGGCCTTTGCCAGGGAAAGGGAGCGGGCAGTCAGCGCTTGTCCTGTGGCCTTCATGAGGACAAGCTGCTTTTAAGGTGGATAAAACATAACAGAGATCTCAAAACCGGCACATCCAAAATCCCTTTGAAAATCCTGGCCTGCATACTTTGGGCTATATAATGCCCAAATTCCAAAAAGTGACTTCGCTGACTCTCATCTGGAATTAACAGTTACCCATGGGAGTCAAGGGTGGTACACAATGATCACCAGCCCCAGCAGCCAAGATTTTCTCTGCATGCACTTTATTAAAAAGCAATTTTTCCTGTTTTCCCAGCATATTGGACATGTTCAGCTAGTTCAATTCTACCGGGACTTCTTTGGAATCAATACTGAAAATTATGGACATCAAATAACTTCCCCAATGTTTTTCTTCTGTTCAGGAAATTGCAGGACAGGTTTGAAATTCGTAGGATTATTATTCAAAATTGTCCAACGAGCTAAGCTAAGAGTTCAGCCTCCGAGCTATTCCCTTTGGCTAGCTGGCTGCTTGCTGATAGGCATGGTGTGTGAGCATCCATGTCAGACCATGCGCTATCATTTCCAGATGTCAGACAAGCCTTTATGAACTGAAATCTAAGCAATGTCAAGATAGCCGCAAAGACATTCCCAGCATGAGCCTTCACACAAACAAATGTGATGATTAGTGTCCCTGGAACTGACTTATTGAAAGCCAAAAAAACAAAAAATTCACCGCCATGAACCTACACAGAAAGCTGCCAGGACAGTTTTGAAGCATTTCAGCAGAATAACCATTTAGAAAAAAATCTTGTAGTATTTCACACAGACCAACAGATAGCATCACTGCCTTTATGGAACACATGAGAAGGTTTAATAGGAATAAACTTACTTCTGCAGATCTTTTGCCTCATCCTATGGCATTTAGCAGAGAATTATTTTTCTCTAATGGATGGTTTGAAGAGCCCCATATAATTGATTCATTCCTTCTATTTTTCTGTGGCAGCTTGGAGTTATTTCTAGACTATTCTTGGTTTCCCAGCAGCTTCGCCTGACACTTGCCTGAGGGCCTTCTGCATTTGAAATTGACAATTACAGAAATCTCTTTAAACTTTGGTTCACAATCTTTATTTTTACTCTCCTTTTACATTGCCATTACAGCAGTCTGAGTTTTGCTTTAAGAAACCCACCAGACATGATTTACTTCATTTCCCAAAGCAGGAAAAAGTTTGAACTTTCAGGAAACTATGCTGAATTTTAGGGTAACGCATAACCTTACTCACCTGCCAAGTCCCTCAGAAGCCCAGCGGAACCCGCATTGCTTAGCAAGACCTGGGGCAGATTCACTGCATACACAGATGACTCAGTGGCTCCAGAGCCCATGAGGCTTTGCTCAATTTCTTGCTCCAGTCTCCAGTACACAAAACAGGTTTGTGTGTAGGTGTGTATATGTGCACCTAAATTGTTTTGTTCACCTGTATACTACTGCTTGGATACAAAAACCCATGTAGCCTCTAGCCATGTCCAACATCGTGCTCATATTGCACATACATCCACACAAATAGCATCATTTTACGTTGTGCTATTTCATGCTTTGTGCTATTCCAGACTACAGAATGTGTAAAATGGAAGATTTATCTTTCTGATCATCTCTTTATGTCACTATTTTAAAAATGTTTAAACATGAGGCAAAAAAAGCTTGCTGATGCCTTAGCAAACAAGCTTTGGAAAAAAATAAAAAATAATAAATAAAAACTACTTCAATATAGACATTTCTTTAATTAGGATTTATTTGTTTCCATTTCACCATGGAAAGAGAAATAAGGGCAAGAAGCTTGTCTACAAATAGACTTATGAGGAAAGGAAATAAAAAAGAACATATGAGAAATATATTCATGGAATCATATTCAAGAGGAAGATGTATGTGATGCACAGACCTGACCCCTCAGAGGGGAGGGAAGACTTGCTTTGCAGCTAAGAACCGTGACATCTGACCAAATCCCCAGCTGCATCACTAGGAGGTTGTGAGCTCAGGAAACTTAAATGCCTTCAGTATAACTTTGTCCCTATTAAAATTAACAGGAGAATTCCCATTAACTTCACCATTAAAGGGCTTTTGGCTTGTTTCAGCTGTCCTGCAGCTCATCAGCACCTGCACCTCCCAAGCACACACAAGCAACATGCAGATTCTTTTAGCAATAATGACATGACACCAAACAACAGCTCATAGCTGGGATGCCCATTGGTGGAACTCACAGGTGACTCTGAAGCAATCTAGAGCATTAAATCCAATTGTTCTATAAAAGTGCCCAGCCTGTTTTTATGGCCAAGGACTGAGATGAGCTTGTCATGGTGTAGTGAGAGACCTTGTATTCCAAATGTTGGTTAGGAGACACCCATTGACAGCAGAGAAGAGCAGCTGCAAAGAGATGAGCCTTGCCAACACGCTGAGCAGTGTTTTCAGTGTTGGTAGGCTCTTTACTATGTTTTTTTTTTTAGGCATGATGGCACACATCGTTAGTTTTAAGGAAGGCTTTGGAGCAGCTTTGCAAACTTGCTGGGAAATGCTTTGTGAGCAGAACAGACAGGGTGGAAGGATGCTCACGTCTCTTGCTTGCAAGGACGTAGGAGCAAGCTGCTGACAATCTGCCAAAGCCTCCAGAAACAATGATGCAGCAAGGAATAGCAGTAAAGAAAACTGCAATTTTTATTTACCTCTGATGTAACAACAGATACAGGCATAGCAAGGTAAAGCTGTCAATGTGATTGAGCGCTCTGGAGGTTGTTGGCTTGTATTCGGTTTACAGTGAGTCTCTAAGAGAAAGTAATGAACTTCCAGAAGAAGACTGGACTGCTTTGGGGGTGACTGTGATTTAAAACTGGCAGTAAAAGAAAAAAGAAGACAAGGAAGGTAGTGGGTAATTGACCTTTATTGTTCCTTCTGGTTCATTTAGAAATGGAAATTAAATTAACATGATAATTCAGTCCTACTGTGTTAAGACTGCTATAAACCCATTAAATTTTATGGCCATTGATTTAACATTTTTTTCTATTAACTGGGTTTAATTTTCAGTATTGTCATGCAGGTTCTGGAAAGTGGTGGCTGGGAAGAACCCGAGTGGAGGAACCACTGCAAAGCTGGCTGGGGCTAGCAGCTTCCTCACTGGAAAGCACGAGCCCAGGCAGCCAAAGGGGTGCGATGATTCTGGCACCCAACCCATGCCAAGCATGGAGAAGTACCCAGACATAGGGTAACACTGCTGAAGAAAAACTAAGCCTGCCTGGCATCCAACACCCTGAATTTAGCATCAAGGAAAGAAATTCTTCACAATGAGAGCGGCGAGGCAGGTTCACTGAACATCAGGGACAAACCTGGAAATGTAACAGCAATCTTCCAAAAGTGTAGATCAGAAAAAGGTAATAAATGTTATTCTATGCACATATATATGGGTATTTTTTCACATTTCAAAAAGCCCCCATGTAGAGTTGCCTCATTTTTGCATAGCAATCTTTTCTGGCAGCTGATGGTACTCTTACAATAATATTTTTCCACTATGAAGTGAGATTTAAGTAAAAGGAGAATGTCACTTTAATAATTTTCTTTTTGACTTACTATTTATTTTCACATACATTTTACTCCTTGAACACATGAAGCCCAATTTGTAATGTGAGCTTTCTGTCTCCTGTACATTTTTCCATGGTGTAACCGTTATTCCTCGCTAATTTCTCATAAGAAAATTCTCACACATAAAAGCAACTTCAGTGATGTGAAAGTGTATGGAAAACCACCTATATGCATAGGAATACATTACGCACAGAAATCCCAGAACAGCTTAAGTGACACCAATCCATGCTTCCTTTTTACTTTTATATATATATTTTTACCGAAGCTAGAAGCATGCACTGAACTCCCCACATCCAGACAGTGTTCTGATATGACACTTGGCTCTTTAACCTGCAAGATCTGGCAGCGAGCAAGGGAATAAAACTGTTTCCTATTATTGTTGGCAATAAATGCCCGTCTGTGTTAATTACATTTTACGCTGATAGTCACCATTCAGTCAGCACTGCACAGCATCTCTGCCCATATCAAACCAAACGGTAGAAGCATGAGTAACTTCTAACTCGGTTTTCAGGAGGTTTAGAGTTACTTAGAGCCCTTTTTCTGCTTTCTTGGCATGCAATGCAAATATATATTCACTAAACCAAATTCTATTCCTTCTATCATATGCTGCCCTATATATAATGGGTGTGTATATATCATGATCCCCTCCCCCCCCTCCCCCCAAAAAAAAACTGTTTGGGCCATATTATATGAGGTTTGGGCCAGATTCATTTGGGTTTGCCCTTTTGGTAAAAAATTCATCAGTCCAGATGAGGCTTAAGATCAGTTTCACTTCTGTTTGTGCAGGACAGTGCAGCTTCACCTCATCTCACTGATGCACAGCTGTGATAGAAATTCCATCCCAGTGCAATGCAGACAATGGTACCAGCTCCAACAGTGTTTTCTTGTTCTTGTCTTTTCACTGTTATGGTCAGAATAGGGAAAAACAGAACCAAGTTCAGGCAACTTTATTCTATACTGAACAGAAGGTGAATCCTCTATTTTCCTGACCAAAAAAAAAAAAAGGAAGTTGAAATCAGAAGACTCTGTTACTAAAGGGTGGCTGAAATCTTAACTGTTATTTTTTTGCTGTGAAAAGGTGTATTCTTGTTCCCACTGTGGACTAAGGAGGCTGCAATGAAGCTGCGTGAAGAGCTGTGCACACCCGTAGCACTGCTTCCTAGGGACAGAGCAACAGTTAAGGGTGAGTCAAAGCAGGCTCTGCCACAGGAGGTGCCTGGAGGGAGAGAGGCATCAAAGAGGATGGAGGGACAATGAAAGGGGAAAACAGAAAGTCCCAACACTTGTGAAACATTCAGGTCTTCCCTGCAGGGCTGGCTGCAGGAGGTTGGCGTGACAGCTGTCCCCCTGTGAAACCCACGGCCAGGTAGATTAGTTATCGCTCTGTTACTCTGCTGTGGAGTACCTACAGGCCAAAAACAAAAGAAAGGCTTTGTGTCCCAACCTGTTTCACAAGACCTTTGCATTACCTGATGTTAATGTGGGGACAGGAATTTCGTCCCCGGATTTGCATGCCTTTTACCAGCACCATGTTATCTTACTGTTCTTACATCTTTGAGTTTTACTGTCTTTAGTGGGTTTAAATCAAACAATTAACAACAGAATGTGAGTTCTATTTGTGGTTTCATTCCACCATCTATTGTGAAATGCTATAGTGACACCATTCCCTGTGTACCCCACTTATTGCTGCAGATGTACATCTGAACACAATCGGCTTAAAAACCCTGCTGTTCATCTGTCTAAAACCAAAGAGCAGAAACCAGCTCTTAAGTATTTAAGGGTGTTGTTGTTTTTATTCTCTTAAAAGAAAAAAAAAAAAAAAGTATATAAATGGAGGGAGTGAAGCCACCGAGACAGATTTCTTTTTAAATTCAGTCCAGATTGGTGTTGACCAAGAGTTGCTCCCAACAGCTCATAGCTGTTTAGCTGTTCTGTGGCTTTAGAAAGAACAGTCAGTGGCCTCAGTCACATTTTTGGCATGGGGTTTCCCATGGCTTGCCTCTCTTTGGTCAGCAAGAGGGTCAAGGAGAGCCCCAGCAGGAGGGCAGTTGCCCTGTGCCCTACAGCAGCCGCCCACACGTGTTCTGAGGGATGCCTGGGGTCTATACCCACAGGGGTATCTCCAGCCCCAGGGAGATGTTGCTGCTCTCTGACGGCAGTGGGAAGAGGGGAACTCTGGGCTATAAGGATGGGCAATGCTTGGAGGACACATCTTTACATCACTTGGATATTCCCCAACACCTCCAAGTTGGGTTCCTGTGCAATCCCACCTGCATGACCCCATCACTTGGTCCTGCAGTGACAGCAGGAAGGCATGCAGGGATATGAGAGGCTGAAAAGTGAATCAGTATTAAAATAGTAACAGGTAATTATTTTAATTAGCTCTTTCCGTGACTGAATTTCCATTGCGGACTTGTACAACTGAATTATTTTAGTGGAAGCGCTGCTGCTTTGTTTTATAAGGGAACTCAGGCAAAAATGTGGCAGTGTGCTTCCCTCAAGTATCACAGATCAATACTCATCTTTTTCCAGACTAAGATTGATTAATATCCATGACACACTGGCTGTAAAATAAACCTGGCACAATTAATCCTCCCTGTGCAAAAGAAATAACCCATTATCCAAAGCAAAAGCACACAGTATGTCAACGCTGACCACAAGCTTAGCAAGATTAAAATTGTTGTTCAAATCTGGGTCTCAAAGCAGTCTTTGCTTTTTGCCTTAGACTGACAGGAAAACAAGGGTAGAAGTGCAGTCTTGTGACAGATAGGGGCTTTCACAGGAGAAGAGACCTCTGGACCTGACACCCTGCCCAGATAATAAAGATAGTTCTTTACTGGTAGTAATATCAGCAAAGAAAGGGTTAAAAAGTGGGACAGTTTTGCAGGAAAGGATCTGGGAAGAGTTGACCACATCTTAAGTTTGAATGCATCAGGACTCAAGAATTTTTTCTTATTTTGTCTGTAACCGTCTTATGGCATGCAAGCTACTCTGGAAAAAAATATGCAACTTTTATGCTATGACTGATGGTCACCACACAGACCACAACCTCTTGACAAACGTGATGATGTCTTTTTAGCAGCTACAGGTGGCTAGGTGAGAGAAGACATGAATAAAGAAGCTTAAAGTCTGCAAGCTCTGAGCTCTTGCTGTCAGAGAGCTACATCCTACACTGAGACAGCAAAGAGATCGTGAGAACGTGCTTGAGCCCGACCTCAGAAGTTTGGTATTCAGCAACCCTCCCAGCCACTGCCTGCCAAGACACTGAATTTCACTCCTGGTGGAGGTAGAAATCAAAGGCAAAAAATGGGGAAAATGTCACGGTGAGGGAAATATGAATATCTCTGGTTACCAGAGTCAGTTTTATGGCTGCTTCCTGAGCCAAACGCAAACTCTGCACCAGCAACGTGAGCAGAGCCACAAGCAAGGAATTGCAGAAACCTGGCACAAGTGTAACAAAAGCAGGAAAACTTCCAAATCTGCACGAGTCAGAGGAGATTTCATTTGCATTACATCTTTAAGATGATAAAAATCCATTTTGAACAATGTTTTAATATGTTTATCAAAGGAAAGCTACAAATCCAACAATAACATCTCAAATTTCTCACAGATGGAAAAGAGGAATCAAAGGGGTTTGTTGAAATCTGTTGAAGTCAGGTTTTGTTTAGACAGTAATTCCTGAAAAGAATCAAACAACTTTTCCCTCCAGTTTTAACTTGGATTGAGCTCTAGACGTTGGAAACCATCTGTCTTTGTAAATCCAATACAGACACAAAATGATCCTGACTGACTTGAACCAGAAATACATGGTTATTTCAGTCCCCATCAAAGAGAAAGGTGTTGGGGTCCAACATCTCTAGGCTGTTTCAGCACAAAATGGCTGTGCCCCATTCAGACATGAGTAAAATCACAGCTGAAAAACTACAGATGGGGTTAAAATGTGAGGCTGAGTAGAAGTCATATTTTATATCATAACTTACCTATTAATGCTCAATAGGGTGTGCAAGAGGGCAAAGGAGAAGGGTTTTATCCTTGCTGAACCAGGGAGTGGTAGCAAGTGATGGGAATCTTGGCATCTCTCAGGAAGGGAAAGAGTGGCTGCTTTCACCAGGATAAATGCTCAGTTGGTCTGTCTGTCTTCTCAGAAAGAAATGAGTCTTGGGGTGAATAAAAATTGCCCTGACCCCGTGGAAAAGCTAACGGGGTGTGGGACTCACCTGCCTGCCAAAGGGCAGGCCCTTGGGGAGCCCGTCTAAACCCTGTGCAAGGAAGTTTGTCCCACTTAGGTTTATATTTTTCATTTGTGCATAGATGTTTTATAAACATTTGTAAGTGTGTTATCCATTTCGGGTGCTGTGGATGTTTTATTGGTGTTTAAGCTTGCCCTGGCTTGACTTGAGAGTGATTTCAAGGCAACTAAAAAGGCAAAAAACGGCTGAGCCTCTGAAGAAGTGTCTTAACTCACATGCACCCTCCTCAGATCCAGAAGCACCACAGAGCCCCACAGAAACTGGCGAGGAGAGAGCAGCATCAAGGCACAAGTGTCCTGTGAAGGCCAGGGGTAAGCCCAGAAGGCCCTTTGGTGTTCAGTAGGGTCTTAGGGAATATTTTAAACCCAAAAGGTCCCCAAGACGCTGCTCACAAAGATACTGTTTACAAAAACCTGTATTTTCTACAAAGGGAAAAAGAGTTCGACTTCTTCAATAATACCCCAAAGAAGTGCATGTGAGTAGGAAACAAGCAGCTGGCACAAGGAACAGAAGCTGAAAGACATGCAGTGGGCTGAGTAGAGCAGGATAAAATGACTCTGTTATGGGGAGAGACAGCAGAAGAGCCTGAAGAGTCTGGATGGAGGTAAATGTTGTTCCATATTCCCAACTTCTCCAGGCTGCTGGGGGACAGAAATAAAAGACCTTGACGAAGACATTGCAGTCTGATCCAAAGCAACCAAGTAACTGTGCAAATAAACTGGTCTTAGCACCATTGTCCTGAAAATGATCAGATTTGAACTCTTCATGTGGTATAAAAAAGAAAAAAAATAAAAACCCTTTTTCTCTTCACTGAATCAGTCTACTGCTGAAAGATAAATATGCAAAAATATTTTAAAATATCTCATGTAGAAATAGTCTTTATTTTTGGTCTTTAAATAGCTTTTTTTTTTTTTTTTTTTCTCCTGCTAGAGCAGCTGGTGATTCACAATGGTAACAGCAGGCTCACTTCTTACTAAAAGCTCCTGCCCCCTAAGAATGAGAGAACAAGCTCTTCCCTTGGGACAGGTCTCCATCCACGCCTATATCTCACCTTCCATTGCCACTCACTGGTCAGTGCCATCACTGAATCACAGAATCCCACGATGCTTGAGGTTGGAAGGGACGTCTGGACATTATCTGGTCCAACCTCCTTGCTCAAGCAGGATCCCCTTCAGCACGTCACCCAGGATTGTGTCCAAATGGCTTTTGAATATACCCAGAGAAAGAGATTCCACAACCTCTCATGGACAACCATGCTCAAGTGTGAATTAGCACTTCCCATGTTTTTCTTCATCCAGAATCTGGATGAGAAAAGTGAATAATGAACACTTTCAGAGAACAAAGAATGCTAACAAGGGGAGATCATCCTCACTTTGTGCCACTTCATCTGGCCATCTGAAGGACACAGGGAACTGGACACCCTAATTACAGCTTCACCAACTGTCCCAGAGAGATCCAATTGAATGCCGAGCTGATTTGAGCCAGAAATAAGATGGAGAGTTCAACAAACTCATATTTTAATTTAGCTAATATCTATATCTTTTTTAATCTATATTATTCCTTTGAAAATAATTTCTGAATAAACTTGCTGAATCAGGATCCTTCTTCTATTGGATTTTGAGTAAAGAAAACCCAAGAGAGAGAGGGGAGGGAGAGAGAAAAGCTTTGCAGGGAGCTGCCAGATTTGCTGAAACCTCTGCTGGCTTGCCAGATGAATCAGACCACAGAATATTGAATTAGCAAGATTTATGAGTGGGAATTCGAGGAAGATACCTGTGATACAAAATATGTTATGTGAATGAGATCTCTTCTGTTCTATTGACAGAAGTGTATAATGAGCCCAGCGCCTGGTCCCCTCTGCATTGCCTTGCTGTGGCTGCTCCGTGTGATTGACAGCTGAGCTGCAGCTAGTCAGCCACTGGGAAAACAAGGGCAGAATGCTCCTGAGAGCTGCAGAGCAGTCTTCTGTGTGAAACTTTCTTAAACTTAGGAAGCAGAAAAGGAAAAACAAAGAAGTAAAGCAAACATAAACTTTCCTTCTCCCCTTCCACCATTACATTGACATACACACACTCTCATGCAGGCATCTCAGAATCCTTCAAGCATGTGGGAGGGCTGGAGCAAGGGTCACAAAGTCCACATTTATTTATCCAGCATCTGCTGCAAGACATAAAAAAAAGCTCCTTTGGCATCTGACACCATCACAGATTGAAGAGCTATTAGGTTACCATTTCAGTAGAGGCTTCCAAAATACACTGGTGAATTAGAAACTGCCCCAGTAACACAAAAGGGATGGTCAGTTGCCATAAAAAGTCAGACAAAATTCTCCCCTTATAGGGTAATTCATGGGTGACACGAAGATGTCATGGTTCTACAGCACCTTGTCCAGCACTCTGCAGCAAGCAGCATGGCTCTGGCCTGTACCATACTGTGATCCTCATCACTCAAAGCAGCTTACAGCAGTTGGCATAATAGTTATCTCTACTTTATAAATGGGGTTTTCATCACTAGCCACAGGACTCAGACATGAACAAAATGCTCTGTCTTGCTTACATACACATCCATGCCATCTTTAAGACACACACTGCAGAGGAGTGACCGAGGTTGCTGGGCTTATACCTGCACGTGCAGGATGCAGAGGACTGCTTTGCTCCTGACTTCAGAGCAAGCAGAAGCCAGCCCACGTGCTTCCACAGATCTAAAACCCCACAGTCACTTTCATTTTCTCCTGTGCAGAAAGGTTGAGAGAGTTGGGGATGTACAGCCTGGAGAAGACAAGGCTCCAAGAAGAACTTTCAATATACAGAGGAGGTTTATAAGAGAGGGAGAGAAAGGCTTTTCCCAGGGCCCATCATAACAGGACAAGGGACAACAGCTTTAAACTGAAAGGAATAGATTTAGATTGGATAAAAGGATGACAAATTTTACTCAGAGGGTGGCGAAGCCCTGGCACTGGCTGCCCAGAGAAGCTGTGGGTGCCCCATCCCTGGAGGCGCTCAAGGCCAGGTTGGATGGGGCCCTGGGCAGCCCTGCCCATGGCAAGAAGCTGGAACTGGGAGGGCTTTAAGGTCCCTTTCAACCCATTCTGTGATTCTAACCATTCTATGAAAAGATGCAAAGGATTTGACAAAACTCTGGGCAGAGTGCTGACACCTTCATCTCCTTCAGCCACTTCTCCTTGGTGAGAGATTTAATTATAATTATAAACCTGTTTAGACACTCGAGTGTTACGGCCACCACCTAGAAAACACATGAATGCTTTATATAAAGATGAAATTCATACAATTTCCACCTTGAAATTATTTTTCTATTACAGAGTCTTTTTAAAAAATGCTTAACTAATATTTGTGAAATTGTCTTTTATAATGTGACATATATAATGACACTGTTTCTCTTTGGGGCAAATGCAAATGTTTCCATGAGCAAACACTAGCAATGCACAGATGTGAACGTTGCTGTGAACATAAATGCTGTCCCCTACAAAAAATAAAACACATGAAATACCGTAACTTCCGTAAGATTTATATCTTACAGTTTTATGCATTGCTGCCACTGGAAAAACAACAACAACAAACTGAATGGTGCATTTTGAGGTGAATTTAGTAAGCCTACCTAGCATAGCTTTACTTCCTCATATGCCAACCTGAACCCCTGCACCTGTGTGTTATGGCATGCGTTAGTGCCAGCGTAACAAGGCGGGCAAAGAGCAGGAAATGTGTTTTAAGCAAAAAGTGAGATATGTCTTCCTGATTCATTAATTATTATGTGGCATCCAGCATATTTTGCTACAAGAAATGTCATGTGCTGCTCTTTTTTAAAATATATTTCTGCAGTTGTTTCTGTTGTTTCAGGAAAGTGTAAATACATCATACCCTACTATTTTATGTTTTTAAAAGGTGACCTATACTTTCCTTTTCAAATGTGGTTTCTTTAATGAAAATATTGTAATGTCAGTCCATGCAAAGCAAATGCATATTAATATGCGTTTACATCTGTCTCATATTAATATTCATGCCTGAATCCACATCCCTACACAAAGCCAATTTTCTGACCATCTGTGTGATGGCTGGTGGATGCAATGAATAAATTTTATTTGTGAGGGGAGTGATAAATCATGTATCTTCAGTTTTTCACCCACAATCTCTCCTCTTAGGTGCTAAAATGTTTTCATCGTGGCTAAGAATTTTTAAGTAAACCAAGCTGATTAACCCCTTAGCAGATCATGAAGATTCATTTGCCAGGTGAAATCCCACAAAAAACATACAAGGTGCAGTCAAATGACTGAGAAAGTGGTACTACAATTTTAGGAGTTGTATGTTGTGTCTTTTCACCTTTCCTTTTCCTTTTCCTTTTTCTTTTCCTTTCTTTTCTTGAATTATTCGTGTCTCCAAATTATGCTCACTGATTCAGTGTAGGCCATATTTCTCACACTGCTGCTGAGGGCCTTATCCTGCAAACAGCCTGACTGCTTGTAGTGGCCTTGTCTTTGGAGTTAAATGCTATTCAAAGAGAGACGATTGTAACCTGAACTTTAATAAAAACTGATTCATGTGGCTTTATTAGTGCTAAGGGTAGCTGGGTAACTGGCTAGGTACCAGCCACAGAGTCTGACTGGAAAGCACACACTTTGCATCAGCTGCAGGATTTCTAGAATACTCAATGACTCAGACTTTCCCTACAAAACAAGTCTGATAGTAAATTCCTGTGGGATGAATTTTGACATCAGTCACACCGATGTCCATCCAGAGTAACTTTGCTGGTAGTGAGAGAAGCTTTTATCAGAGGGTTATTCTCAGACAGGTCATAAAGTAAATACAATCCAGTCCAAAACCAAGTACAATTATTGTACGAATCAAGTACAATAACTATCTACAGTTGTAAACTATAGATACAGCAGGCAAAAAATCTCAGCTAAGCATGAGTCCCAAGCAGCCGTAAGCCTAGGAGGGTGATTAAAAGATCTGCTTCCCAGTGCTCTCCAGCCCTGACCTCACGTAAATAAAAGCTTTTTGAACTCCTCAATTACCCAGATTCCTAAGCACAGACACTTACTTTCAGCACAGCTGTAATCCAGAGATGTATAAGGAGTACCATAAACTCTCCACCAGGGAAACGTATCTAGCTCACATCAGCAGCACTGGCTCTGTCCTTGAAAGTACCAGACATGGGCACATTCATTCAAAAACGTATTGGGATAAAAAGTATCAGCATCAGCCACCTTAGGTATGGTTAAAGGACTTACTTGAATGGCAAGAGTCTTCTGTTTAAATCCACTTTTCAACACGCAGACTTCAAACCGTGGCTGTTGCCACCCCAAGGGAATTTCCTATCCTTCAGGATGCTGATCCTTTTTTTTTTTTTTTTTCAATTAGCAGCTCTGCAGGACACACGTGCATACACAAATTTCAAATTAAAACATTTTCTGCCAACACTAGGCCAAATTATTTCCTCATATATTTGCAGTGAAGTCACTTCAATGCCACTTAACCAGAGTTATGATGACATACTGTTGGAGCTGGGTACCAAATTCCCTGCTTGAAGTTTGACTTCACACATTTTTGTAAATACAGACTATGGAACCCACGAAGAGAGAAGAGATTATTCTTTCCGCCTTCTAATGTAGGTCAAATCATGTCAGCAGCAAATAACCTACTTCTACCTTGCCAAGCCAGCCGTAGGTAGTTTAAACATTATTGTGCACTGAACTGGAATCTGAAAAAGGAATTGTGAATGAGCTTCACACTTCATCAGCATAATTGGCAAGAAATTACTTGTAGTTCAAATAAAACCATACAATTGCTAAAAAAGAATCTCAAATAACACCACAGGAAATAAGCAAGGGAGTCAGCCAATTATCATGTGCAAGGAAACAGGTTTGTGAGGAAACTTTGGATGAAAATATATTTACACATCATGTTCTTTGCCTTGATAAATTGTGTTTTTATTTACAGCCCTTCCTAATGGGAAGAGAAGATATCTCTGGAAGATGTCGAATACAGAGATCTGAATATCTACTCCTCCATTCCTCATGAGGCAGAGGCAGGACAAAGCAGGAGATGGCACCTTTCATCACGACCCTGCCACTCGGGGCCAATAGTGATCCTGAAAGATACGTTCACAGGGTGTCAAGCGTCCTATAAAAAATGAGTTAAGTTTCATCAAAGTTCCCAGTGGACAGCATCTGTATTGCAGATACTGCTAGGAAAACTAATTGGTTTCCATGTCTAATGAAATTCATATAGAATTATTGATCAAAACAGATCCTTAGTTTTATGTTTAAAGCATGCAAATAAGCATGGCTTCCCTAGATTGATGTAGCTTTGTGTTTTGTGTTCTTCACCCAGTTCAACTAATGGGATGATCACCAAGAGTTTTGAGAAGGCAGAAATCAATTCTGTAATCAGAGGGCTGCCCAAATCAAGCCTGAAGGGAAATTTTCAAAGTCCCTGCAAATCTAGTATAATTGTACTGAGAACAGATAAAAGCTGCAGAACCACAGTGGGACAAGGTCCCAGGAAAAATATGCTGCTGGAGTTCCCAGAGCTGTCTTCAGCTCCAGATGTCCTGTCTTCAGTTACCAAGTCCTTATTTGTCTATATCCCCTAAATAAAACAAGTAGCAGTAGCCTCATATGTTCTAAGCTTCAAAAGATCATTTGTGTCCAAAGATGAATAAAAGAATTATTCAGATAACATTTCCAGGAATGCCAGCATGAAGGTTTTTCTGCTCATGCTTTGGGCAAATGGAATATCCAAGCTATTATCCACTCAAAGGCTTCGCAAGCGTTCCAGCATATCTCAGTGAGACTAATTACACGAGAAACAGAGGAGAAGCTGGTCTTAGGTCAGAAATTCAAACCCAGGTCAGAAAGCTTGATGCCTGCATTCCTATTCCTCATGCAATGATGCGGATGAGCAGGATATAAGTCACGTTTGCACTCCAGATACTCTGTTTGCATCTAGTTTGGTATTAAAGCACGCAGCAGTGCCTGTAGATGCTGAAGTCTCTGCAGTATGGAAAGCCAGCTGCAGGGCTGGTGCCCACCGAGATCCTGCCAACTGGCTGAGCCCCATGTGGTCCATGTGAGCTCCAGACCATGCAGCACCGAGTGCAGTGTCCTCCGGTACCAGCACGGAGAGCTCAGGCTGCAGCAGCCGACCTGGGCACAGAACTGAAACGGGAGCTTGCATTAGTAATACAGTTTCTCCCAGGGTAATTGCACTTATTTATAGTCTTTCCCTCACCAGCATCCTTGTGGGTTGTTACAGTCTCCCTGGAGAATGAATTTTAATTTTAAAAGAGCCTCCAGTGGATAACGTGAAAAGAAAACTCTTCCCACAGGAGCTGCTGCACTCGCAGCAATAATATTCATCCTCAAGGCTGAAAATGCTGACAAGTGGAGCTAGGTGCTCTGTTTTGGCATGGGCTGCCCATCACCCCAGCCTCACCATCTTCTGTCCAGTGTGATCAGCATCCACGGTGCTGCCCTAGGGATTGTAAAGACAGTTGGAGAGTTTAAAAGGCAGTTAGCTGAGATAAACTGCTAATTTAATTTACTCATTCCAAGCAAGCTGCGTGTGTTGTGGGAAGGAGATTTCAAAGAGCAGCTGGGAATTTCTGGGTTCCCACCAAGCTGGTGCTGCACAAATACACCGGACAACCAACCGAGAGGAATATGGGTTGAAGGGAAAACCCTCACTGACTTTCACAGGCTTTGGATCCAGTCTTTTCTATTGCCTCACATGTTCGAATCCACAACAATTTCTTGTAAACCTCCAATTCAGAGGCATTGCTATGAAATCATAGAATGTGGTAGATTTAGGTTTAGGTTTAAGTTTAGGTTGGAAGGGACTTCCAGCCTTCAAATAGGGCTTAATAGAAATAGAATTTAACTTAAAGTTTTCTGGCAAAGTAGTTGAAAAAAACACTGCTTTATCTACATAAGAACTTTTCTAGGAGTTTCTCTGTGTCTCAGCAAAACTTGTGCCAGCAAGTCCTTCTCAGCAGCAGGATGTAATTTCTGGTCAAACCGAGAAAAACAAGGTTGTCTCTGAACTTGTCACCGGGACACCTGGATTTGCACAAAACCCTGGCTTCCAGACCTGCTCTGCCTGACTCGGAAGAAAGACAAGCACTTAAAAGTGCCTTAAAGCTGACTTTTTCATGCCCCAGGAGAGGCCCCAGGGTCTGACAGCCTGCCTCACTGAAGATGTTTCAACCTCGTTAAAAGAAGCCGAATATTCACATGTGTGATATACTCCTGGAACCAGCACAGGAGCAGCAGCCCCACGGCCGAGGCTCTGGGCCAGGAGAGCAGCACTGCAGGCAGACAGAGGTGGGCTTCTACCAGCCAGGCTCTTAGCCTTTCACAGGCACATACATATGTCTGCCTCATTTCTACCAGAAAAACCCTTTGAAAAGTTTTTGTTACATGCAGCGCAGAACAGAAGGCTCCTTTTATCTGCAGAGGTCTTATAAGCCAGAGAATACGACCAAGGAGCTGACAGACACTGGGTTCCCCTCTCACCTCCAGCTCCATCATGATGCTCTGCCTCCTTTAGTGTGCTTCCATGTGCTTCTCATTGTGCTCTTTTCATTTATCTGCTTTTCCTTCTCTCCATCTGATGTTTCCTCTCTGCTGCAAGAAGCCATCCTGCCAGCATCACTGTCACCCCTGGTTTACCACCAGCCAGCCCCGAAGAGAAAGGAGTCCTGCCCCTCTGCCACAGCTCTCTCCATCTCCAAGTGACAAGATCTGAGCAGCACCCTCATCCTCCCTGCCCTAATTCTTCCCTTCAGCCTGGGCTCAAGCTTTTCTGTCTATCTCCTATCATTGCCATTGTCACACAGGTGCAAGGGATATGAAGGGTTTTCAGGAAGTGTTCAGTTACCATTGTTTTTGCAGTAATAGATCAAGTAAAACAAAAAATGGTGATTGTCCTCCTCATTCTTGCGAAACTCCACCTGAAGTACTGAGTTCAGCTCTGGGGCCCCCAGCACAAGGACGTTGAGCTGTTGGAGTGAGTCCAGAGGAGGCTACGGGGATGGTCAGAGGGCTGGAGCACCTCTACTACAAAAAAAAATGCTGAGGGAGCTGGGCTTGTTCAGCCTGAAGAAGAGAAGCTCTAGGGAGACGTCACTGTGGCCTTCCAGTACCTACTGAACGGCTATAAGAAATCCAGGGAGGGACTCTTTGTCAGGGAGTGTGGTGACGGGACAAGGGGCAATGGTTTAAACTGAAAGAGAGTAGATTTAGATTGGACATTAGGCTAAATTAGGAAGAAATTCTTCACTATGAGGGTTGAACAGGTTGCCCAGAGGAGCTGTGGATGCCCCATAATTGGAGGTGTTCAAGACCAGGCTAGAAGGGGCTTTGGGCAACCCACTGTAGTGGGAAGTGTCCCTGTCCATGGCAGAGGGTTAGAATGAGATGGTCTTTAAGGTCCCTGCCAACTCAAAATACTCTGTGATTCTATAGTGAGCTTTTGGAAATAGACAAAATGTAATGGCTATAGAATGTCATTTTAAATGGAGAAGGCATTGAATAGTAATAATGCTTTCCTGTCCATGCTCAAGTCTTTAAACTGTTTCCTTCTTTATTAGAGATTCAGGTTTCTCAAAAGTCTCATCCTGCCTCTGCCAGCTTCTTTTTTTCCCAGCCTGTTATCAGTTTTCTCTTCTACCTTGTCTTAGTTTCTAACAGAAGTTACTTCTCTCACAGTGTCTGGTATAAAGCTGTGTTTTGTTCCCAGAAGAGAAACAACTGATAACACCTGGCAGTGTTGAACACAGCCAAGGACACATTTTGTTCCTCAGTGAAGCAGTTAGAAGGCATAAGGAGCTGTGAATTGGGAGGGGACAGAACCAGGGCAGCTGACCCAAACTGACCAAAGAGCTATTCCATACCACATCACATCATGTGATTTTTACGGAAGAGAAATCGCTCTCTTGCTCGGAGGGAGGGGCTGCTGACTGGTTGGGTATCGGTTGTTGGTCCCTTGCTTTGTGTATTATTTCTTGTTTCTTATACATACATATGTACTGGTATTTCTTTTATTCTCTCTGCTGCTGTCTTAGTAAATAGCTTTTATCTCAACCCACAAGTTCTACCGTATTTATTCCTTAATTCTCTCCCCCATCCCACTTGGGAGGGAGGAGGGTGAGCGAACAACTGTGTGGGACTTAGCTGTCTGCTAGGTCAAACCACGACATACCTCTCCATCACAGGGTCTCTGCACATGAGGATTCTGTGCCAAGAGCCCAGTTTAGTTTACCATCCCTAGTGCCACGTCCATTCTGAGATCAGTCAAAAGTTCTCAGACAGAAAGTTTTACATTTTCAAATGTAGAAAACCAATCTATGTAAACACGCAGACCTCGAGAGTCTTTCAAAACTGATTTCTTACCTGTTTGCTGTTCACCAAGCCTTTGAATAGAACTACAGTCACACCAAAATTTCTATTTTTTC
Source organism: Penelope pileata (assembly GCA_013396635.1). Taxonomy (NCBI): domain Eukaryota; kingdom Metazoa; phylum Chordata; class Aves; order Galliformes; family Cracidae; genus Penelope; species Penelope pileata. Next base: position 1,136,759 of record WBMW01005542.1, read on the forward strand.
AAAATATTTCTCTTCTTTTTGAACAAAACTCTTCAGGATTTCCCCTCTGTGGGCAACACTCAGATTTTCTCTACGTACTTCCAAAACAAACGTAGTGATTTTTCCATATCCTGGAATTTCTTGAAGATGGCAAATACCCTCAACAAACCTATCAACTAACCCTTACTTTCTTTATCATCAGTCATGATTCTATAGTGATGCTTTGTCCAGGGAGTTACATTTCACAAGGCTGCATTAAAGCCATGGAAAAAAGCTTGAAACTAAAAGCATTTAAACGCAGTCAGATGCAGCTTTGGAGGAGGGCTCTCAGCTGTAGCTCCACTCACTCGCTGGACTGAAGCCAGTCCATGAACCAGCAGAAAATCTCACTACTAATCACTCTGATCGTACCTCAGATGATCAGATTTCCATCCTCATCACTGAAATAAAGCAAAATAAAGCTTAATTCTTAATTCACAGAGCAGTCTATGCTTTGAGAAAGACATGGCTGTTCTGAGCAACAGTCTTAAAGATGTTTTCTATTTTAGACATTCCTAATATCATTTCACTTGTTGCAAATGACATTAAGAATCAATGCTAGAACCAGAACACTTAATTGTTATACGTTTAAATTTTAGTCAGTATAAATGATCCCTTTAGCACCCTGCTCCTGACAGATCTTGGGTTTTCAGTTAACACGCACCAAAACCTGTCTCACTAGCACTCAGCAATAACATCCTGAATAATCTTAGGAACTCATTTATCATTATAACATCACATCTGAAAATTGGCCACCATATCATCTGGCATGTTGAAATAATTGTATTATACTTAACCCCTCAATAACTCAGCTACCTAAATCATTTCCAAATTATATCTTCCATTCTCCTAGGCTTTCATTATACTGACAAATATCTGTGTCACTACGTGAGCTACAAGTTCCTTGGAACAAGCGGTCTGCCTTGCAACGTTATTGCCAGCTGATGCCAGAAGCAGGATAAGTGATTTGTTTACTTTGTGAGGCTGGCTTTCATTGTCCTGAATTCAACACTAACATCTTGCTAATCCCGTGTTTAAATTGACGGACACTAATGCGCCCTTTTTTGGATCTTCTCACTGAAGTATCAAAGGCTTAGAAGGGCTAACAATAATTTCTCCATCTGCAGAGCTCACAAAAAATTGAGGATTAAAATCTTTGCAGTGTATAGGTTGTAAATTACATATTTCTCTGGACATTGCTATGAGTAATTTGGCTTCACTTGGAATGCTGTGATCCAAAGTCTGAAAAAGATTAAAGGATGAATTTCCTTCGTGATTCATTATTGCATGTTTTGTCCCTTTTTCTGATGTTTCTATTTTGTTTATGTACTAAAAATGTTTTATTCATGGATCCTTACATAATTGTCCATGACCATACCACAGGATACAATCAAATGCCTCGATGCTTCAAATATACATCTCATTTTACACTGCTTAGGATTACACAGACATTAACTGCACCGTCGTCTTTTATTTTGATGATGTGACATCAAAACAGCAAAGAGTGCACAAGTTCAAATTCTGCAGCATAACAGTCACTTTTTCATTGTAAAACGTACAGACGCAGGGCTGAGCTAATTGCTCAAAAAGGCTCTGTTTGGGATTGACTTTTTTTCCCAGAGCTTTCTTGATTTTCTTTCTTCCAGATCCACAAAGTTAAAAGGTTTGGAGAGGGCAGAAGGAAATACTGGAAATCTCCATCAAAATCTTGAAGGGATCATGATATCTCACACTGGCAGCTTTTTCATCATACTGCCAATTACAATCAGAATAAAAGTTAGTTTTGTCTGGATGAGGATTTGCAGTGCAGTTGGAATGGCACAAGATTCTGCTAATGCACTCATGCAAATGTATAGTCATGGCATACAATAAAACCTCTAATTAGCTCAGATATGACATTGCTCTCCATTCCGGTTTACTAGTAAAGTTAAGGGATGGTGTGTGCTTGTTTTGAATACATTAAACACTTCGTTCTGATTAGATTCCATGCACATTTCACAGAGGAAAATACATCTGCTCCATCAGTGATATAAAATGGGTATTTCCTCAGGGGTGTGTAAAGCGTGTATAAATCTCTGCATCTGCCTGAGATGTGCATAGATGCTGGTACATAGGTCACTTGTGCACTTAGTTTTCTTTGCAATTTGGGAGTAATGCTGGTTAGCTCTCAATGGTGTAATGAGATCATAGACATTTTTTGCTTACATATGTAAGGCTTTATTCTGGTGTGCATGGGGCTCTATATTGCATTCCTCTGCCAGTCCACTGCTTTTACACGCTTAGAATAAAGACCTGGCTTTGAGTAGTTTTACCGGCCAGCATTTATGCACCCAGCTTAGTTTCATCTTTCATGTTGAATTAATAAGTCACATATTTTGTCCGTCACGTAACTCTAACAAATCTGTTTGTTGAAGATATTCATCATATCTCCTGGAAAAGCACCCTTTTGTACAGCCCATTGTCTCACATTAACTCACTCTTTTTTCCCAGGGAATTCCCCCTGCAGCAATCCCCACTGTAAGCCATTATTTGAGCACATCTGCCCACTCTAATGACCACTCTAGTGTACACATACCTGACTGCCATCTAATTTAGACATCACCCATAGGACACTAATACTAATGCCTCCTGGGCCGGCTAAGCCCTGGATTATTGACTAGCTACTCTTATCACTTCATTTGGTCTTTGGAGGTGAATTGAGTGCACCTGAGATCATAAATAGGTCAAATGATTATGCGGTTTGCAAAGGAACCACGGATTTTTGTTACCCTAATCAGAAGCAAAAATATACTTTCTAATTTGTTTTGACAGAGAATCCAATTGCCTCGCCTTTATGCAATGTCCCCTTTGTGTAGCTACAAAAATGCAGCCAATTAGGCATAACATTCTTTTTCAATATGAGCAGCAAGTTAAATAAATTGATGCCATTTAAAATTAACACACAAAAAAAAGAGAAAGAAAATTGGCAGCATCAAATATCTGATAATCAATCTTTTATTTTATAAAGAAAAGGAAAAGGGAGAAATCAGGGCTGCTATTTCTAATTAAAGTAGTAAATGGAGATGTGATAAACAAAGGAGGTTATGATTGCTGTCTATAAATACATTGGGGGAAGGTAAACACACGGAGAAGAAAGAGCTATTTAAGCTAAAGGAAAATGCTGGCATGAGAACAAATAGGTATAAATTGTTCCTGAATGTGTAAGAATGGATTTAGAAGGGTTTGAGCCTTTGGAGAAGCAAGTTCTTGAACAGCATTATGGCTGGGTGAAAAATACATCACTGGTGTAAACTGGAGATTGGTAAAGATATTGGATAACCTGTTTTCATCTGAGAACAGAGGACTACATGCAGCCATCCAGTATTTTACCTTCCATCCCAAAACCGTGAAAATCATGTTTGGACTCTGGGTCAAATTCAGGTCTGTTGCAGAAAGCATGGCCCAAGAGATGTTATTGCCACTGCACATTTTGACACTGAAAGCAAATCCAGTTTTCTTAGCAAAGCATGAAATCACCTTCTTCCCTGACCTGACAGACAAACTGGAGTTAACACCAGCTCTGAATGTGGCCCATGGTGGAGCAGGTCCAACTGCTCCCACTCATAAAGGAAGCTGTCCAGAACAGCACCCTGTGGGGTAAATAATTGTAGAAAGAAAATGTGAGAGATTTACTTCTGTAGATACTTACATACATACTCCTCTAAATAGCACATTTTCCATCCCAAAGGAAAAAACGAGGTAGTAAGGACTGCATTAGGATGCAATCTGGATTTCAACAGCTGTAGATTTATGAGAGAAGATAAAACATGGGCTTAAGAAACAATTTATTTGCTTACAAAACAGGGAGTGGTCAAACATATGAACAAATGCATGTGAGTTTTCATGGAAATCAGTAGATCTACATAACAGCTGAATGGGCTTGATCCTTTGGAGTCCCTACACCTCAAACCCCAATTGCCTTCAATGTAAGCTTGGTATCTCCAAGCACAAAGGGATCCACTCCAAGATGTCTGCATTAAAAAGTGTGAGTAGATACTGTATGACGAGATAAAAACAGAGGGATTACTTTTGATAATAAAGGAAAAGGATAAAAGAAAAAAATGTACTAACTCCTCTCTGCTGACTTCTGATTCTTTCAGGGTAAGAAGCAGATACACGGTTTTCTTCTATCAAGTTTTTAAGAAGATTTGTATTGCAGAAAAATGCTACGAGGCAAAGACTTTCCCTCTACAAGTGTTCTACTTCCACTTGATGTTACAAACTAATCCACTGAACGCTGTGTCAAACACGGGGAAAGGACAGTCACTTGCACACGTGTCTTTGTTAGGTGCTTCTCACCTAAGAAGTGAAGAGTTGTCAGCAACGTGCCCCTCTCCTGCCTTTGGAGTGGGATGACAGCCAGTGGCTGCTGAAGCACCCAAGCATCCACACCAGGGGGGATTAAGGAGGCAGCTGCCTGCTCCTCTGAGCCTCGGGAGAGCCCGATGTGTTGAGACACGCAGGAGCTGCTCCAAATGCACGAACCTCCCTCGTTCTCATCACACACAGCAAGTACCACCACAAATGGGGAATGATGAGGCTTTAAAAAAGGAAAAAAAAGAAAAAAAAAAAGGGAAAGAAGAGGAGGAGTAATATTATTACAAATAGCAGCTTCATTCCCAGAGTACCACTGAAGCTGGGAGAACTGTTGTTCTGGGCACAGCCCTGCTATTAGTACTAAAAATTAAGCAGTCTCACTAGATGTGGTTAACAGTTCTTAAACTGCCGAAGTGTTTCGTATACAGTATCTCTGCTTCCCAATTCCACTTCCTCATTAACAAAGCCAGAAAAAAAATGACTGCAGTAATTAGTTCTCCTTCAGCTTATTTTTCTTTTTTTCTAATTACACTGGCTCCCCTCCTCCTGCCTGTATACATCAAAAACTTTCACCAGCTTCAGGGGACACTTACACAAACCCTGTTGGAATGATCAGGACTACTGGCTGGACAAGCAAGGAGCAGTCATACAGTCTCATATGCAAGAGTAGCACCCAAGACCGCAGGCTATTCCTTGAACAGAAAAACACTGATTAAGAGAGCACAGAGGTTCATAGAATCCTTTGGATTGGAAAAGACCTTCAGAAGCATCAGATCCAACTACCAACTTGACCTACTGAGTCCCACCACTAAACCATGTCCCTTGTAGGATCACAGAATCATTTAGGTTGGAAAGAAAATAGTTCAGCCTGCTCCTAACCATTCCCAGGACTCCACTCTTTGCTGGTACCCCAATTTCTCCCCTAGCTGCTGCTGCCACTACCCCTGGTCCCCATGCGAGGACTGTGGATGCTGGAGGAGAAGACGCAAGGTGGACACACATCGCCCTGACCATGAGCCCAGACAATGCAGGATCTCCCAGCTGGAGCCCTTCAGAAATGCCTCCAACCTCACACCCATCCATCCTGCTACTAGCAGGAGACTTATCCAGAGCTCTCACGTGGCCATGGCAGAGGATTTCAGCGATGCGTGCATGCACTGTGCTGCAGGGTGCTGAGTGTGATGGAAACCGATGCCGCAGTGCAGGGTACATCCACACCTCCCTGCACAGCTCCTGCCTTCCTGCCCAGCTGCAGCAGCAGGTGTGCAGCGGATGGCCACATGCTTGCCAGCACATTTTTTCGCACACAGACTCCAGGCTTGTTAACACTTTTGTTAACACTGAGGTGAAATAAGGATAATGCCCTTTCAACAGAGTTTTCCCTGCTCTTACTTTCCTTTCTTCTTCCTCAACTACAAAAATGCTTGTTCTTCAAGTGTTACTTTGTCACTCAGTATTTCACAGGGGAAGAAAGAGAGAGAGAAAAATTGTTATTATTTTACAATTGCCTTTACAATAGGGTAAGCATGTGCAAGTTGAAAGACTGAGCAGTGACTACAGTACAGCTGCAGCTGCTGCCTGCGTCTCACCTCCCCTCTTCAGTCAAAATAAAAAAAAAAAAAACTCAAACATATTGGCAGTGCACAGCACTAGACTACAGAATCACAGGGCGGCTGAGGTTGTCAGGGCCCTCCAGCTCTGTCGTGTCCCAGCCCCTCCTCCAGCAGGGACACCCAGAGCAGGGGGCCCAGGCCCATGGCCAGGCAGCTTCTGAAGATCCCCAGGGAGGAGACCCCACAGCCTCTGGGCAGCCTGTGCCAGTGCTCCAGCACCGCACAGCACAGCAGTGCTCCTGGTGCTCAGAGGGAGCCTCCTGTGCTCCAGTGTATGCCCACTGCCTCCTGTCCTGGCACTGGGCAATGCTGAAATGTCTCCTTTGCATCCTTCCAATCTCATTTGATTCCACTGACTTGGGATGTTTGCTGTACTGCAGACACTGATGGCACCAGTGTCTCTACATAACACGCACACAAGATGTACACCTGCAAAGCCCCATCCCTCAGTAACAGAATAAATCCACAGCATTAAAAAAATAGGCATTTCCAAGAATTTTCAGGTTGGTCCAAAAATTGAACAATGGAGATGATGCCTGCAGAGAAAGGTCTTGGTGCTATTTCATCATTAGTTTGTTTCTTGAGAGGGACAACAGCCTGCACTAATTAGGTAAATTATCTTAATGGGAATTATGTCTGTACACTCAAAACTGGATTTCACACAAACTACTTCCACAGAGGGCAGCCAGCCATTGCTTTATGGCTCTTTAATTGATTGAGCTACATTTCTTCTGGTAACTAAATAAGGAATAGTTCCACATCACATTATTAATTCTCCAAGTCTCCTATTAATTTCTCTACTTTACTGTCCTGCAAGCACTCAGTCCTGCTCTCAACTCAATAAATCAATGCCTGGAGAGCAGACAAATTGCTGCTGGTTGTGCGGGCATCCACAGGACTCGGGGATGACGTCAGAAGTGCTCTCTGGCATCTTAGTATGCAAGGACATGCTTCTCCGTGTCAGTGTGCACAAGGGTGCACCCAAAAGCATCCCCACTCCTCAGCAGAGGCAAAGCAAGGCTTTTGTTCCCTCTCAAATCGCCAGTAGGAAGGTGCAGACAGCACGATTTCAGCCCTTGCCTCTGGTTGTGCTGCCCCTTCCCATTAGGGAGGGGAAAAAGGAGACGAGAGGAGAGGACACATGAGAGAACTTCAGGGAACAACAAGACAGTGCTCCAAGCATGCCTGCGGCTGAGGCTGAGCCCCCCATCCCACCTCACGCTGGGGCAGTCGCTGGTCATTCACTTCCACTTACAGTCACTGTACGTTTCCTGCTGCCCTGCCTTCGGGTATAGCTGGCTAAGTCCTCAGTCTCTGGGCAAAAGACATGACAAAAAGCATTAGATTTCAACAGAAAGGCATCTTGAGTCTACTGCGAAACTTGCAAAAGTTTTTGGAGGAACAGTCAGGCAATTGAAGAAATGATCTCTCGACATGGAAACTCTCAATTTATCATTGTTTTTGGAAACAGTTTTCTGGGAAAGTTAAAGATCTAAGCTAAAAGGAAATGTAGAATTTTCAATAAATACATATTTTATTTTCTACTCTCTGTTTATGCACTAGTTTTATTTAAATAGGTTCTTCAAATTGTTGCTTTGAAACATTAGGCTCATCTCAGTTTAACAGTGCAAAATAATTTAAAGTTATTATACAGATAATGATGTAATCTTTAAATATTATTAAATAGTTCAATCGGCAAAGAAAACTCAGTCTAAAATCCTAATATTATTAGAATCATAAATCTGCACCTGTCATGCACTAAGCTCCAAGCTCTGTATGCAGAGTTCTGCGTGATGAGGACATTCTAAGATCTGAAAACAGAGCATATTTCTTTTTGCTATCAAAAGGAAGACAAGTGATTTTTAAAATGGGTTAGATTTTGTTCTTCATTGCAGTGATGAAAATCAAGATTAATCTGAAGAATTTCCATTTCTGATGGAAATTTCAGTTTCCATCACAGAGCAGCTGGGAGCAGAATCTACCCAGTCCTGTAAGTTACCTTTGTCATCACTGAAGATTTTTCTAGCATGTGTGTACTTGTCTTGTTTTGCACATATATTTTTCTCTCCTTTTTTTTAATAAATGAAATTTGGATAACACAATTCTCGTGGTCTCTATGCCTATTTAAATTCCAGTATAATCACTGATGGTGATGAAAGTCGCATGTCTGGCCAAGGATGGTGGATCAGAAAGATAATTTTGTTTTTTTCCCCACAAAACTAACAAAAATATTTAAGAACAAGAGAAGATAATTCAGAACTAAAAACTTGGCTTCCTCCCCTGGTGTGAAAACTATAAAATTCTCCAGTGGTGATTAATGACATGCTGCTACTTGTAACGATGACAACAGGTGAATGAACACTAAGAGAATAAGCTTATGAAGTAGAAAAGTAATTCTTTTGGTGTATTTCTCAATCTGCACACACCACACCTAACAAACAGCTATTCTAAAGTGAAAATGCTTCAGAAGAAGTTGCATTTCTACTCAGAAGGACACTAGCTATCTTCACAGTAGCTAGCACTCCATATTTATTCACCATCATTACACTTTCACCACGAGATTTAATCATCTTCTGTCCCACCATGCAGTCCCCTGAACTTATTCTCCACTTCACCTGCACCTGCTTTTCTCAATAATCCAGTCCAGCCAGCAGCCTCTGGCTCAGGTCCAGTCCATAGGTGTTTTCCTTTCAACTTGCAATACTTTTCCTAGACAAGACAGGGGCGGAGGATCAGGCAGCAAATATTGCCCAGAGAGGAGGAATCCTCCCTCTGCAAATGCAGAAGTGTGATACTGAGAGCTAGAGTGTAAAACCACCGTGTGAAGTCATTTGGCTATTCTGTCTGCATGTTTCCCACCAGGTCACGTAATCTTTGGGAGCCAAAAGGCTTCCACTGTGTCTGGACTATCCAAAAACATCGTGACAGGTAAAGAAAAAGAAAAAGATCTGGGTACAGAAATAAATCCATCATCTCCTAAATCTCTTAGTGATTTTGATAGTAATACCTTGTGAAATAAGTTATTAGTAGCAAATAAACAACTATAAAAGATGCTCCTGCACGACAAAGCCCCCTCTTTGGCTCTATTTAAGTTAGCTGTTGCAGTTGCATTCAACTTCAGACAGGTGAGTCATTACCTTAAAATCTTTTGTTTGCTTGTTTGTAGACAGGAATGGTAACATGGTAGCTCAAAGAAGAGACCAAATTCTGGTTTTAAAGTTCTGAAATAAACCGTCGTTAGAATGTGACCTGTGCTTTTAATTTTTTATTTATATAACTCTACTGCAAATTCATTCAACCATAGTGACATAGAGCCTTTCCTTCCCTTTGTTTTGCCTTTCATCTTCCTAACTCACAGACCTGATAATTCCATCTTCTACCTGCCATCTTAACAAAACACATCTCTGTCATTCCAGATGTATTTTCTAGTCCAAGCATATGCTTCTAGTTTCAGTGATCTTGCTAACAAGAGTCTGGCATCTGTATAGAACTCTGGCTGTAAAACCTTTTTCCTCCCTTTTTTTTTTTTTTTTTTGCTTTTCATGACAGGTAGCACTTGGAAAATCTGGACAATTCTAACAAATTTTGGTAGCCAAATACCCTGCTTGAATATTGATCTAAGGTCATACATCCATCATCTCAGTCTATTCTGCACTTGAGCAAAGTCAGCAATGCTTCCCAACAACCACACCATAATGAATCCCATTTCCTTAATCAAAATCCGGCTTTTCTGTAAATTTTGGAAGTCTCTGAAGCCCTTCAAAAAGCCAGAATGACATTTCATTTGCTTTGTATTGCAATAAAAATACAAGAGCCATGCTTTGAATTGTTCATGCTCTTTCCCCTTTAGTTTTTTATTCTCCTGTTCAATTTCTGCTTCCTTTTCTGCTCTCTGAGGCAAACTGTAGAACAATGCTCAGATTATGTCATCAGTCAAACAGATCACACTCCTATCAGCCCTGTTTTATGAGGGAAAATGGTTGATTGCAAAATAGCAGCCATTTTCCCATCACTTCCCTTTTATATGAAACCCTTATCAGGACACAACACATGCACGAGAGCCACTGATCCAAACTCTGTACCACCTGCAACATCTAATGACAAAAAATCACTGGAGTCACTTGTTTGGTGTTCAGGCCCAGGCAACAAGAATTGGGTAAATTCTGCATTGCTCCCATTAGCGGACGGCAAGATCTGTTAACTGGCACTTATTCTGATCTACAATGCTGAAATCTTCCAGATCTGCCATGGTGGCATGAGAGTTTTTGACAAAAAAAAGTTATGATTAGCTTCATTCTTTTAACTCTGTTACTGACACCCTGCCCACTATGTCTCTAGCAACACTTTTACTCAGTAAGCTGTCTCTTCTCCCTGTTTTCTTCTTCAGCAAGACAATTTTCAGCCCATTAGCATCACACATCTACATTGCTGAGCAAATCCACTTCTCCCCAGTTCAGCTATCTGTGAATTTTAAATTTCTTAACAGGTCTTCCAGAAAAAAAAGAAAATATATCACAGCAACCTTCATAATTTTAAATCTCTCTCCATACATGCAATATCTTAAAGCACGAGTCCCATGGGATTTACATTAAACTGCTGCTTGCACCGTGCAGATGCCTGGATCATTCAGCACTTACTTTCCAGTCAAACTATATTCTTTTTCATTCTCGGCTTACTCATTTTCTTTCTCAGCCCTGTGATGTTTCACTTCTGGTCCTTTATAGATGGTGTATTTTCCATAACTTTTGCAGATATAACCTTTGCGCAGTTGCTAAGCTTGTTTTTCAAAAACACCCTAACCTACAGTTGCTGCTTGTTGGTTTTCACAACAAAACTTAGTCACTCAAAAATGGTTTCAAGTCACTGGCTTCAGAATTATAATAAAAAAAACTGTAACGTCTGTTTTCTTCCTCACTGTTACCTGAAAGACTTCAAATTCAAAAATGCATTGAATTCACTCATACTTAATACCACACAAGTTTTTCGTGGGTTCTCTTCTGAAGAAAAATTCTACAGAGCGGCACAATTTATTAACTTCTGTTTACTGATTCAGCGGTAGCAGTAAGGGTTCAGATTCTTATTGGCTACATTGAAATAAATTAATAGATTTACTCTTGGTTATACCACTTTAGCACAAATCACAAAACCTGACCTGAAGTATGCAGCACCTCAGGAGAATCTGTAACACAAAAAATCCAAAGATGAGCTGGCTTTCATCCAACAAGGAAGCTAAGTGCCAAAAGAATAGGCCATATTACCAGCACTAACATCTTTATAGCTTTTTATCTTCTCAGTTGTGCTTAGGAGCTGCTGGCTATAGCTCAGTAAAAACTGTTGCAAAGAATTCATGTTTGACCCCCTGATTCAGGATCCATTTGTAACCTACACTTAGTACTAGCCCTCCTAAAAGACTCTTCGGGCCACTCAAATTTTATATTTGCTGAGCCCAAGACCTAAAGGAACATCTGGTAGTCAAGGGGAACTCAAGCATAGTAGATCCTCTTTTTTCACAGAGCCTCCATAATCTTGCCTGTGGAAGAGGAAGGAGGTTGGACTGACATTCAATATGCTTATCCTACACTTTTAACACTAACTCCGCCACAGGGGAGGGAAGACTCTTTGTTGCTGGCATAAAGCAAAGAGTCTGGACCTTGCTGAAGGGACCTATAGAATCACAGAATATTCCAAGTTGGAAGGGATCCACAAGGACTATTGAGTCCAACTCTTGGCTCTACACAGGACCACCCAACACTCCAAACCATATTTCTGACAGCGCTGTCCAGATGCTTCCCAAATTCCAGCAGGCTGGGTGCCATGACCACTGCCCTGGGGAGCCTGTTCCAGTGCCCAATCACTTACTTGGTGAAGAGCCTTTTTCTAACATCCAACCTGACCATTCCCTGACACAGTTCCATGCCATTCCCTCGGGCCCTGTCACTGTCACCAGAGAGCAGAGAACAGAGAGCAGTGCCTGCCCCTCTGCTCCCCTCGTGAGGAGGCTGTAGGCTGCACACTTTGAGATCCACAGAACACGGTCACCCCTCAAAGCTTTCCATAGACAATGAGAGTATTCATGTTTTCCATCATTCAACTCAGTTCTTTGTATAAGAGATACCCATCCACGGTCTGGAGCCCTTGAGCCATGGGTGGGAAGCATTGGACTAATTATTTTTCATTTTATCTGTTTGAAGATGAAAATCAACAGTTGTGTTTCACTCAAGCAGATGTTGGAAGCAAAGAAGAACCTGGGATAAGGCCGATTAGAAGCCGCCTGGTGCAGCTCCTCAGCAGAACAGGTTGGATGTCTCTAGAGAACAGACACTGCCGACTATCACAGCAAGTAACACAACTTACTATTATCTGAGTAAGAATGTTTATTGATTTGTTTTAATTAATTCTTTGTGATCCTGGAAAAAGTACTATTATATTCTCCTTTACTTTAGAACTGTTCGCAATGTCTGAGAACACGTTATTACTTCATCCTCAAGCAAATTCTAGTTTTAATGTAATAAAGCAAGCAGAGACTTTTGAAAACTCTGTAACTCTGAAAAAATGAAATATTAAAATTATATGACATTTTAACTGAAATGATTAGGATTTTTTAATTCAGAGATTATGTCATTAGATAATTTAAGACCATTCAAGACAACCTACTATCACCCACTGTGCACATGAGAAAGCTTTCATCTGAAAATCAAAAGCATGCAATTCAAATAGAAAAATCCTGTCCTGCGAGAGAGGCACAGCCTTCCTCGACGTTGTGGGCAAAGGCAGAGAAGGGTTCCCCATAGTCATCTACAAATATATTTTTCGTTTGTGGACATCACAGCAATAAGGCCTGAGAAGCTCAACCAGTCTGCTTGCCTCCTGGACAACCCAGCAGGAGCCCTAATTACACAACTCTATTTGGCACAAGCCTCTGCAGGAAATGACATAAGATGATCTCATGTTTCATGGCTATGTGACAACAACAACTTTCAGTCATCCAGAATCTGGATTTGAGCAGATCTGTAAAGTTTTTTGTACTCCCTAATTCTGCAAGGCACCCAGTCTCAAAACAGATTTTAACATGGTGTACACTTTCAGCACCTAAATTCATTTTATCTCCTATTATGTTCAGTGGAAGCAAACAGGCTCTTCAAGAGGGTGGTTTACAGCAGAAATGGTTCTCAAGAAATACCTGCTGTTTGGAGAACCTCAGGAGAATTTGCAGAGAGAGACTGAAATCATGGCAGCAAAGCCAGAATATTTTGCACCAGTGACAGCACAGAAACCAGTGGGTCTGGATAAGCACAGCTGAATGCCAGCATCCCTTGAGGTCATTCTCTAGTGGTGCTGGGAGCTAGGCAAGGTTCATCTTCTCACCTGTGATTTCTGAGAAACAACATTTTTTCTGTCAGTTTACAGAAAGAAGCATTTAGGCTCTGAATGCTATATTCCACTCTTAAGTCATAACTATTTCATACAAGCTCTATCAAAAGGTAGACTACTGTACCCTTGTGACTTGGTGCCCTGCATGGCTACACAGTGAAGTCAGCAGTGAAATTTTGTGTCCATTAAAGTCAATAAATTACCCCTGCAGTGCAGACAGCCTCACACTTGCTGAGCTTAGTAACAATCTATTTCAGAGGTTAACCAGCCCCCAAATCCAAAGTCCAGGGCTCAGGACAGAGACAGAAGTCACACATTCATTACTGCAGCACACAATTCAATAAAATCACAGTAGAATGTACTTCTGCAAATATTCTTCCAGAGAAGAATAGAAAATTCATACAAGCACTTCCAAATCTTTGCATGCTTAAGTAGTATAAATTTGAGGTAATTCCAGTGGAATTCACGGAGCTCCAGGGCTGTAAAATCTGTATCAGTGATCAGAGACTCCAATTTATTCATTTTTTGGCATATCTACCAAGTTTTCTTTATGTATCTGACTAGACTTCTAGGTGTAATTTAATCAAGAGAATAAGCATTATTTGAATTTGTAGTCTAAATGATTGCATGTCCTGGGAAATACTTCTGGCAGGTGCACTTCCATCTAAAACAGATTTAGCTGGGGCATTGTTGCTAAGATTGTTGGCACCTGGCTCTTTATTACATAACAATCTAGTAAGAGTTATGGCAAAAGAGAGAATCACTTTTGGAACAGATACATGCCTGAGACTCTTGGTGTGTATAAACCCAACATATCCAGCTGCATCCTAGGCATTAAAGAGTTATATATACCCACTGGAAGTGTACCACAGTTCTGGCAGAAGTTCAAGACTCTCTGAATTTATATAATCCCCAGAAGACTTGTATAATAACCAAAGAGGAAAAAAAAAAGGTTAGCATATCATTCATTTCTTGTTCTGATATAACAACACCTTTTTTAAGCAATAAACCTGAACTTTCACTACGAAAGCCCAAAATTACCTTTCAAAGAAGAAACTTGCAGAAAACCCATGCTGAAAAACATATGGAAGAAATTGGCCTAAAAGACAAAATGGAAAATTAATGAGCTAAAGGAAAGAGAAAAATACACAGTAATGAATGAATATCAAATGTATTCAAGAAGAAACAAAATACCAAGAGTAAATCAGAGACTGTAAAACCAATAGCAGAAAAAAAACAATTAAATAGAAGGAATTGCAATAATGACTTTGTATACACAATAAGTTAACAAGTACTTCATTACTATAAACTGTCCATTCCCAGCACACCAATTGAAATGAATAGATTCTGTGCTGAAAACTCATGCTGTTTTCAATATCTTCTTCATTTTCACAGACGTTTGTAGAGCTAATGCATTATATGTTCTGAGATGACTTATGCTGTTTTGCCTATGTTTTCCCACAGACTCAAACATTTATGAGAGCAGAATCCACTCTTGTCTCTAAATTTGAATAGTGGGCACTTCACACCTGAGATAGAGACATAAATTTCAGAGCACACATCCACAACTGCACAAAGCCAAGCACTGCAGTGTAGCACAATCTCACCCACCTCTTACTCAAAATACCCTGGGAGCCTTGGAGGCCTGACAATGGCCACCTGCAGGGACCCAGGTGGATTCACTTCCTTTCAGTTGAAAGCGTTCACTGCTCTTTTTTTTTTTTTTTTTCTTCTGGATGCATTTTAAATTTATTTCTATTTCTTTCTTGGATGCTTACTTCAGCAGTTGCTTTTCCTCTCTTGGATGTTACATTACTTTCTCTACCTGTCCAACAACATTTTCCCCAAACCTCTTGTTCTGTTCCCTGTATCAGATAACAGCATATGTTAGCATCTACTCTTGATTCTATAAGAATAAAATGCTCAATAAAAAGTTATTGTGATGAGTATAGTTCATATCAGCTACCACCTGCCTAGCCCACAGTGCCTTTTGTTGAAGGCCCGCTTCTAATAAATGAGACCACTATCCACACCCACAGGTGCCACGGCAGGCATCTGTGCCACTTAAGGCTTACCGAGTAGTGGCTAGTGAAGTCAACACTTCTTGGTGGCCAAGACAAAGGCTTTGGCTTTGACTAAGGCAGGTAGCACCTATCCAGTCTTGGACCATGCAACTGGTTGTCCCCTTGGCACACTGCTTGCCTCAACGATTAATGAGCCATTTTTACATCAGCAGGCACATATTATTAGTATATTATTAGCATTATTAACACTATTAACACTGTTAGTAAAATTGCAGCAAGATGCTACAATTATGTACTTTAGATCCCAGTAGCTGTGGGGGACCACACAAAGAAAACTCCACCAGTAGTATTCTTCCTTCTTTTGATTTATGGTTGTATCTGCCACCGTGATATACAATGTCAAGACCATCAAGCAGCACCTGGCTGCTTCCATAGCATTTCTAAAACTCATTGAAAATCTCAGTGTTCTAATATTTCCTCTACATGAGACAATTCCATATCAGCTGCATTTGAGTTTTATATTTTGATACAGGGTACAGTTTTTAATGAATCAACTGGAAGACACAGGTGGTTTATACAAAAAGCAAAAACACTGTCATCTAGTAACAGCTACACTGGAGTCAGTAAATACATTTTTGATTAGAAATGCCATTATTTAAATCATATTTACACATTGTTCTGAAACACACATATCCATTTCATACATAAGTTAATGCTATTTTCTTGTTCCTCTGCAGACTGATCTCAAAACAATCCAACAATCACTTCGCGGAGTACTTGGTCCTGGATAAGTGTGAATAGTTTTCATCAAGTCAGTATTTGCCTTTCTTTATCCATAGCTGAATCCAACACAGTCCTTCGCATCTCAATGTGGAGGACTCAATCATCTCCTTCTCAGTGCTTCTGCTGCAAGTGCTGTATGCAGCCAGGAAGAAGGGAACATACGTGGTTTTTTTTTATTATTATTTCTAATATTTTCAGTAACACTTGATCTTTCCATTTGTCTAATTCCAGACAAGCAACGTATCCCTCTACCAACCTCAGTTTCAGTACTATAGCTTGGCTATTGTTTAGTTAGGAGGATCTAGAGGTTTTGTACAACATTGTAGCCTCCAACTAATTAGCAATGGCTTCAACATTCATGCTACTGAGTTGTCTGAATTTCCCAGTTCCTGTTCCTCTCAGTGCCAGACTTCATATATGAAGCAGCTGTGAAGTCAAGTCAACTATCCTGTGTCTAGGAAAGAAGGAAAACGTAGACTGAGCATTGACCATTGGATAAGATTGCTTTGGATTTTAATTTCATATAGGCTTCATATGTGCTGTTCAATATGTGCTGTTCTTTTATTATATGTTTATATGTCTTTATTAAAATATGCACTGATCTCTGACTACTTTGTCAGAGTGTATTTTTACCTGGGAACTATTACCTTTCCCTCTAAACTTCTCACAGCTGGGTAAGTTTAGTCAGGTGCATCCTATACTCAGTGCTATACACCTACCATCAACCACAGGAAACTCTGAAACCACAAGTTCCAAAGAGTTTTCCTTGTACTGAAACAAAAGCAGAGATGCTATGAGGTTTATCTTTTTCTGTCCCAGTAAGGCTCCATTTCTTTTTTCTGTAAAACAAAAGTCAAATCCTCAGCTTCATTAATAACCCTTCCATGCATTTAAATTTGAAAAACTGAACATTTTTTTCCGGTCATTCTTCCCCTTTTCACTTCAACATAGTAAGGCTGGCCTCCTTGATATTTTTAAGAGGTCCCAGCCTCTGAGGTCTCAGCATGTTTCATTTTGCTTTGCTTTGTTTCCTTTGGCTCTCTGTTACTCAGCTTTCAATATTTCATTCTACCAGGTGCAACAAGCATGCTACTTTATCCATCTTTTGAACATTTGCTTCTAATGCACGCCTGGCTACCTGGTGGTGTGTAGCTGACACTGTCTTTAACATGCCTTGAATCCGTCTGTCTGTTGGACCATATGGCTGTAATTTATTTGGCAGCCACCCTCCTAATCACAAATGGAGCATCCTCAACTCTCTTCTATCTCATGAGATGTAGCAGTTCGTTATTGCAGTGCTAGGATTACTGGGGGATTTTCATCTCAGGCTTTCCCTTTCTGCTTTACCTCTCAGAGCCATCTTTAGTGTTCAGTAGCCCTCCCGGGGGATGTCCAGCAATGCGGAGCCTTTGGGTAAACCCTGACGCCAGATGCAATCATTTATATTTTCTCCTATGACATACAGGCCTGAGTCATAGCCAGTTTCCTTCAGAGAAACATCTGTTCTATCAGTGCCCTAGCAGCTGTGCTGGCTGTCTTCCTTGAAGTTGAAAATACTTCTGGCAATTGGTGAAACTATCATAAAATGATCCTTGTTTCCTTACACAGTTTGGGATAAGAAAGACTCATTTCACAACCTGTTCCATAGTCCAGAAATCCTCTTACTGAGTTTATTACTTTTGTATTTGGACTGAGGGTATATAAATTATACACTTCCTAATGTGCATCTCTACATCTTTTTAATCCTCGATTATCATGCTCCACTCTGTAATCTTGTCAAGGTTTTGTTTATTTCTAAATTTCCCTGAGGATGAGTTCATGCTGTCAACCTGATCGCTGTGTGTTCAGGCACTGTCCATCTTTTAGACAGGTCTATAGACATGTGACACCCTACCACTTTTCATCTCAAACTTTCTCCTTCTTCCACTAAATTAGAGAATTAGGTCTTGTGCTTGCAGTGCTATCTTGCCCAAGTTCCTCCTTGCTTGAGATGATGCATGTGGTCATCTCTCAAGGACTTATTAGCCTTGCATGCTGAAGCTAAAGGAGGTGTACTCTCTGCTGACTGCATGACTTTCTCCTCCCAGACCAAGTACTGGTCCTGCACCACACAACCTGAAACAGGTTCTTGGTAGTGGCTGATCCAGTGGTATGTCCTGAACTGCTGCATCCGGTTAGTCTGAGCACATGGTGATAGCAACTTTCCCGTGAAAGTTTCGCTAGTACTTACACTCACCATTAAGTACCTCATGTGATGTGCTTCCTCTCCATAGAAATTTGTCACATCCACAAACCAACCAACATACCCTCTGTTTTTTTCCCACCACATTAACATTGCCATCCAAAAAGGACTTCCGCGGTTTTGGTTTGGGGAGGAAGCACTCGTAATCTCCCATTCTTTCCTTCATCCATTATCAAACCAAAGACTACTGAGACAGATCCTGACCTCCTCCTGCATCCCTTTGTTCAGCAGAGCCAGTGACCACTTGGTCAGCCTGGGGTTTGATACACGACCTTATCAGCCTTTTCTGACAACAGATGCATCACCAGGTACGCCTCAGGCTGCTGGCATGCCATACGTGATCAGATAGGACTGATACACATTTGAAGCACGAATTACTAACTTCCAGTTATTTCCAACCTCTTTTGTAATAATGTAAGAGGAGATAACTGTTTTTATCTCAAAACAAAGCCCTCTTAGCACTCGCACCTTTCTTACATTCAGAGAAGGAAATTGTAATCAAACAAACCTCTGGTCCTGAGAGGTTCTCTCTCTCAGTTCACTCAACCTTCAAGACCACCCAGAAACGCCAAATCCATTGCTGAAGTGACAAATGCGAGTAACGGGCAGTCAACAACTGAGATAAAAAGCTCTAACAGGCTCTAACAGACAAGCTCTACTGGAACATACACCATTGTGCAGAGCTAAGCAGTGATATGTACCCTCTGTCAATACAATCTCAGCAGTCTGCTGGCCAGATGTCCTGTGAGTCTCGAGAATCTGGAGATGGTCTACAGCAGAGATCATGTAGATTCAGCTCCTTTAAGTTCAAAGCATTCACAAGTTCAGAGCATTCACAAGTTCTCTGTTCTGGTCGCCTTTTACAATTTTTTTCCAGTTCTTTGTTTAAAGCTGGTAATGCCTCCGCTTACCTCAGCAGTTACTTTTCCTCCCTCAGCCGTTGCATTCCTTTCTTTATCTTTCCAAGGAGGTTTTTCTTGGCTTTCCTTATCTCCTGTTTTGTTTATGTAGTCTTAGATAACACAATGTCAGCAGCTACTCTTCTTCATTAGGAGAGGGGGAGGAAGGTTCAACCATAAATTACTTATGCTAGCTGTTGCTTATGCTGGCTACAGGCTACTTGGCTTATAGCCTACTGACTTAAAGTAAATCATAAACTAATTTAAATTTAGCTTTTAATTGTTTGTCTAGCCACACTAACTCATCACTTACAATTCTTCACCAGTACTTAGATATCAATAGCTTTTAAAATCCAAGCAAAACAGGGCCATGGCTTCTATTTATCTGTTGGTTGGTTGGTGGGTTTTGTTGTTGTTTTGGGGTTGTTTTTTTTCTGTTGATCTACTCTACAGATGAAGGATTTTCTTTTACACAATCATTGTTCATGTTCTGTCATATCATGTCATCTGGCTAGTTTATAACTATTTGTAATGAACATTCCATCCAACTCATCTAAGTACTGCTGACTTTCCTAGGATCATCCCCAGATTTGCTACCATTCTCATACTTTGAGTGTTGTTTTTAATCAGTCGTAGTTTCAATCAGAGACATACATCAGGCTTGGATGACCAACCAACACCCTCATACTGTATTTGGAATTCCTCGGTGTTCTTTCAAACAGTCTTGGAATTTTGTAGCTTCTTTTGAAAAATTCTTCCCTGAAACTTTTCCATCTTTATTTGACAAGAGCAAGGTCAGTGTAGTGAAGTCCCTGAAATTTTCTGAAAGGAGGACCTTTACAAAGAAATTATTCAGGTTTTTGGCAGCCTGTTCATCTGTCTTCACTGTTTGTTTTACTCATTGATAGCTAGTAAAATTGCCACGACTTCCTTTATTTGTTTTCTATTCTTAATATACTTAAAGTATATTTCTTAATATTTCTTTTTTCTTGTTTCTTGTTGTTTGTGCCAATGCCACTGAATAGTGATTCACCATATTCCATTTAATTAGTAAAAAGAATGTGAGGCCATAATTAGTATGTACTCTGTACAACACAAAGAAGCAATTCAAATATGTAAACACATGTTCAAAACCATGAAGAACAAGAACATCACTGGGAACAGCCGGTGTGCATTTACCACAGGCAATTTCTGCCTGACTAATGTGATAGCTTTGCATGATGAAAAGGCTGGTGCAGTGGACAAGGAGAGAGCAGCAGCACGTTTTTTATGTTGGCTTTATCGAGACCTTTGCCATGGCCTTCTATGGTATCCATATGGCTAACTGGTGAGACATGGACTGGATAAATGGATGATAAGGAGGATGGAAAATTGCCTGGACTTAGCTCAGAGTGTTGTGTTCAGCAGCACAAGGAACAGCCAGAAGCTGGTTACTAGTGGCATCCCTCAGGGACTGATACCAGGGCCAGTACTGTTTGATGCTTTTATTAAAGACCTAGGAGACTCTCTCAGTAAATTCACAGATGATATCAAACAGAAGAGTAGCCGATAGGCTGCAAGTAGACCTGCTATGCAGACAGACTTCAACAGATTTGAGAAAAGGACTGGCAGGAATCTCATGAAATTCAAAGAAGTCAAACGCCCAGCAGAGATGTAATAATCCCATGCAACAGCACAAGCTGAGAACCAACTAGAAAAAAAAAAATTGTCAAAAAGGACCTAAGTGTCCTGGTGAGTAGAAAGTTGAACACCATCAGCAGCCCACCCTTGCAGTGAAGAAGGCCACCATACATTAGTCCATTTTAGCAGGAGTAGCCAGCAGGTTGAGGAAAGTGGTTCTTCCTCTGCTTGGCACTAGTGAGATCACACCTGGAGGACTGTGTCTGGCAGGGGATCCCCAGTACAAGACAGACAGACATACGCTAGCAAGGCCACAGAAGAGCCACCAAGATGTCAAGGCCTGGAGCAGAAGACATAGCGAGGAGAGGCTGAGAAACCTGGCTTTGTTCTACTTGGAGAAGAGGCTCAGGGGGAACCTCACTGCTGTCTTCAGCTACCTGATGGAAGGGTACAGAGAAAAAAGATGTTCTGTCTGCATCCTCTCCCATTATCAGTGATTGGTAGGAGGATGCTAGTGGCACACTGACAGAGTTTTAGGAGTTCTTCACACACTTCAGATCTTGTCTTTTGAAATTTTCTTCTCAGGCATCCCAGCATGATCCTTGAGTTACCCTGAATTTCCACTTTGGTAAGTGAGAACTACACTAACTTCTGTGTCACATCCATTCTCCCTCTGTTTTTATGGTCACTTCTGAGAAGAAATAGAGATACCAGGTAGCCCCTATTATTTACACAGGTTGGGTTCTTTTTGGGTTTTTTGTTTGGTTTTGCTTACTTCCAGAATAAATTATATGAATACAAATCCTGTTACATCAGCTATGCATTTGAAGGAAGAAAAGCAGATCCCCCGTTTATAATCACACTCATACATTGTCCATCAACAAAAAACAGCCATAATAAAGCCCTTCTCTTTCTCTTTTAAGTTGGCATTAAAATTAGCAAATCAATCATCTCCTGAAGTGAAGAAGGGAAAAAAGTCATCCAAGTAAAGTAAATGAGTACTTTTCTCAGCTGTGTGCCTAAAGATCCCCTACTGATTTATATCACAACGGGAAAACCTTCTGCGGGAATGCTTTGATATCCTTTAAGGACAGAGCATTTCCTTTGGTGAGATCCTGAAAAGAGTTTCATTCCTCTGCAAGGATTTCTATTTTTAACCCAAAGTGACTGTAAGACTTCTAAATTTGTTAGAAATCAGTCATTAGATTCAAAAATTAATTGGTCAGACAAGCATTAAGGCACTAAGGCATATATATTCATATGCCTTCACAAACATAATACACAGGGCCTTGCACACACATATGCCTGTTACCACGTCTCATTTCCTTAAGCAAGCAAGATAAAAATACCCTTGCAGACCTACACAAAAGAAGTCCAGTGAGGAATACTTGATCTTACCACTTTCATTAGAGAAGATGATGTTTAACAAAACAATAATTTAAAAGCGATTATTAATATTTCATATGAGAAGACTACCCACCACCTACTAAAAGAGACTGCACACAACTATACTATAAAACTCCAGAAAACAACAAGGAGAAAAGCAAGGTAAATCACCACCTTTTATTTATGTTATTCATACTCCTGCAATTATGAAAATCCATTTAAAGGATGACTGTCCCAGCAGGATTACAAAAGATCTGTGTCAGCAGTTCCAGCTGTTCCAGCCATCCCCAACAAATACACAGTCGCTGCTCTCAATTACTCAACATTCATTACAGCCACCTCCACTTCCAACTCCCCACCTAGCTCAAGAGGCATCCAGGCAGTAATACCCTCCTCCGGCCCTATGACCTAGGACAATATGGGATAGGCCATGGCACCACCTGTGCCTGCTATTAAGCTCATGGTTCTAGCTGTGCCCGAGAGGCAAGCATTAAAAATAGTTGGAAACACTGACAAGTCTAAAAAGTCATGAGAGGCTCTTTAAGCTGCGCAATTGTGTTTTCACTCAGTAATTTCCAGTCCTTTCTGCACAAATAAGGAGCACATCACACTCAGTCACCACTAGATCTTCCCCACCATGACTTTTTTGTCACTGCTACCTTGGGACCATTCGCCTCAGACAGCAGATACCACAGGTGGTGACATCCATATGAACCAGACCTACTGCCAGCATCAGGCTGAATGGTTAGCTTCTGTGTGTAAAATGAAAAAAGTTGGAGATCCTGAAGCACATTTCAGCAGTGAAACTTATACTGATGTAAAAACCAATATGGGTGAATCACTGCAAATCTGTATTGTGAAGACTGTCATCGCCACTTAAACTTAGCTTGCATCTTCTTTGCACCAATATCTATCAATCCAACCCACATTTTAGTAAATATTGACAGATAAATTTTCACAGATTTATGTATTAAACAGTGTGACTTAAAATTCGCTTAGTTAAATTCATGTAGGTTTTGGGGCTAGAAAAGGCATAAATTGCTAGAATGATCTTTCCAACTGACAGAGTAGAAAAATTATATATTCTAAAAGAATACTAATCATCTAAAAGAATTCTAAAATTATTCTAAGAGAAAATTATCATCTCTTTGGGAGATGAAAGTTATAGAGGAAAGCTTCATTAAAATGCGTAATTAGGTACAGGAAATACAAAAGACTGA
This sequence comes from Penelope pileata, assembly GCA_013396635.1. NCBI lineage: Eukaryota > Metazoa > Chordata > Aves > Galliformes > Cracidae > Penelope > Penelope pileata. The sequence continues at coordinate 1,160,291 of WBMW01005542.1, forward strand.
TCATAAAGCACCATAAACTAAAACCCTGAACTACCAAAGGTATTCCTGAAGGATTATCCCAGAGTCTTAAAAAGGTGATTTGGATTTGAACAAGATACTTTAAGCCAGTGAAGAAAATGAGTAAAATTCAGGCTACATTTATGCCAATGGGAGATTGGCAACTTAAATGTTGTAAGAACTTCATTCTGTGTTTATAATATATAGTGAAATCAGTGTGTTGACATTCAGGATGAAAGCTGTACACATGCAACTTTAACTTACACTTATCTGCTTTTCTATAACATCATAGAATTAAGGATGCTCTTCCTCCAGTCTTCCTTCAATTCAAGTCACCACCAACTATTAAATTCCATTTATTATTCCTTTGAGAAGTCTAGGATAAGAAAAGTAATGAAAAGCAGTTGCACTGCTGTATTTCTACCTTTGTCAGCACCTATATTGCCATATTGTTATCAAACTATCCCAGTTATCTAGCTTTCTAGCATATGACGAGCATTTCTGTCAGCATGAACACAGCTCTTAGGACAGGGACGTGTTCTTGTTCTGTAAGGTGCCTGCCATATTATCAATGCTCAAAAAACATGAATGATAATATTGTACTGCCATGTCTGGCCACTTTGTCTTAAACCTTTATCACCAATAGCATGACCAATAGTTCAAATCTCAGAAGTGAGCAAGGAGCTTAGAGAGTAGAAGAACGGACAATTAAAACAACTATTTCCATAAGTTCATCACAGAAATGAATTAGACCAATTGTTGGCAAATTAAAATAAGTGTAGTCATTAATTAAGCTGTTTACAAAGCTGTAAATTCACATGGTGTTCAGCTAAAAACATCTCTGACCATCAGGCTAAGATGAAGACTGTTCAAGTGACAACAGCAGTTCCAAAAGAGAGATTACAATTAAGGAGCCATATACAATTTCCTAGAGTAAACAAAACACTAGACAGATAGTTGGGACAGGTTAGGATATCACTGCTTCTTATTCATAACATATTAGGCAGTATTCATTTTCACATGCAGGTTTTTCCTACTAGAATAACAGTGGTGCAGTCGAACAAAGAACCATCTATAGGCATTTTAGCCAAGCTTACACAAGTTTTCACTGGTAATATTACTGTCTATCACATTCTGAGGCTTTTAGAATCATTTTCATAAAAATTCTATTTGACTAGTTTGGCCTCATTCATTTCATCTCTCAGATTAACTTCTGCAGGACATTTAGACAGGAAAGACTTCCTTGCAAACAGCTAAAAATAAAGTTGTTGCTGCTGTCTCTATCATACAAGTAAAAGTCCCGAGGACTGTGAGGAGACCAATGTGGGCCTGGCCCTATCCCAGCTTATCCATAAAGTACTCCTTCCTTGCAGGTGTGCAGTGGATGCCTGGAGCCTGGAGGGTCTGGACATCTCCACAGCAAGCTTGCTGAAATACAAAGTTTAGAATTGAGTGACTAAGCTTTCTGTTTAAACTCTTTTACAGGGCTGCCCTGCAAGATCTCCACGCTCATACACCCCCATCAACTGAAAAGGAGAGGACATGAGCTTGTCTTTCATTCTTTGTAATACAGACCTCAAGGAGACGTTCAGAATCCAGTGCCAGATGTCACTTCTTTGCAACACCTCTGTAATACAGCAGATTTTTACTTTCCATGAGCACTTGTGGTATTCTCATAAAATGTACGTTTTCTCTGCCACAGGATGCACAGGATGTACATGGGCAGCCGCACCGAGCTCTCAAGTACACATCTGGATGTCGAAAGACTGCCTCTTCAGAGTGTGTTACACTAGACAGAGAGATGCTGTGTTAGATTTAAATATTTTTCCTTAACCTCAGCCATGGATGGCTCAGGATGCTTACTCTCTCTCTTTTGTTTAATATTCTGTCTTAATGAGACTATTTCTACTTTTCACTAAAAGTGAGCAATTGCATCCTGATGCAGAGTTGTCCTTTTCTTATACATACATATATTAAGTCTAATTTGCATGTATATACAAAAATTCCTTAGGGACAAAAGTCAGTTTTATCTTAAAATACACAGTACACTCAACATATAATACTTTTCTAAGAATCAGTGTGTACTTCCCTACCCATCATTTATTAATAGGCTTTACCATCTGTATTCAACTTTAAATTCCACCAATTAATAGACTCAAGCCTGGCAACGTTGTGGGTACAGCTTTCATAATGTGCAAAATCTGATAAGCAATTCATTTTACGCTGAGGAATTTAACCCAATACCAAAGAGATTGTAAGAATAGATTTGTTCCAAAGACTCAAAATGAATTGATTTAGTTGGTTGAGACAACTTTCACAGGCATTCGTTTAAACACTAAACCTCAATAGCTGCACAGAGTTAACAAATGTGCTACAAAGCTCTTCAACTCCCACACAAGCTGACTCACACAAGATAACAAAACTATTAGTTCTTGAAAGTTCTTTCTTATTGTTCCAATGACTTCTCCAGTTTTGAGAAGTGTATAGTATAGAGGAAATGATGTTTGGAGATGGATGGGCGACCAGGTTATAAATCAAGCAAAAGAGTCCTGGTGACAAGTGGTTTATGTCACCATCCCAGCTGCAAAATTCATCTGAAACTGAGAAATTTATCCAGCTGTATCCACTATGTTTCCCACTAGTCATCAATCCATTCCAAAGCAAGCATAATCGTTGTTCAGTTCCTTCTTTTCTCTGCATCCTTTTAATCTCATCTTTCTTTTTTTCATTGCTGTCATTTCAAAACTCATGTCACATGTCCTCAGTTAATTTGTGCACACTACTCATTTGTGGGTCCAAATGTCATTTTCTGTGACTCACATGCTTTCTTCTAATACTTTTTATCTCACTTGCTCCACTGCAATAGACTTTTTCCACTGGATCAATACTGACCTATCAAACAGAAATCGGAAGTTGTTGAGTTGTAAATGTCAAAATATCTGATATTTCTTTTTCATGTTTGCTTTGTTTTTATTTTTATTGTCATTCTTTTACAAAAAGATCATGTTTTGTAACACTAATGAGATGCTACACAATTATTTCTAGGAATCTTATCTGCTTTGTGTAAAACACCTGAATGTGTCATGACTAAAAGCAGTGACTTATAAAGCAGGTAACACAAATGCAGTCGTGTTTTCCTTCTCTCTGTTTTGCCTGACTTGGGCCCAAATATATCTAAATAACAAATAGAAAACAACAAAATCCTGGGTGTTCTTGTATTTTAGGCTATGTCCAAGCTGGGGCATCTTAGAGCACTTCCAGCCTCCTTGGTCTGGAATAAGCACTCCACAACTTTAGACTTGGGTAAAAGCAGGCACACAGCAGCAGCTGCTTCACCCTGAAGCCTCCTGTTTTCCCTGCAATGAAAGCCAGAATACACGAGTCAGATCTGCCAGTGACCTAAACCTTCAAGGGACAACGACTGCAGGGGTGCTGCTGTACCACATGCATCAGTTACATTGTATACAGCATTAGAAAAATAAAACCAGTTATTGAACAGTGTGGGATGGATTAAGACTTGCACAGGTAGCTCAATGAGATAGCCAAGAATGTCGAATAGCTGTCCAGAACAGACCTGCTTTCTCTCACAAAGAGAAAGCCTTTTCTTTTTTTTTTTTTAATTGTGAAAGGAGGGACAAAGAATTGTAGTTCTCAAGTAAAGGTTTGTGGGAAACCATCAGAGAGAGGACTGTGAGAAGGACTCCACAAAAGAGATGGGCAGAGGAGCCCAGGTGGCACCTCAGAGAGAATCAAGTGCAGTTCTTTTATCAGGTCAGAAAGAATTCATGGTGTGTCTGAAACGTGGAAAGAAAGAAGGGACTGGAGAAGGAGAAGATTGAGTTTGGGTAAAGATTAAATTTGATTTGAGAGTATAATTTGAATTGAACTAGTCTGAATGTGGTTACGGGGAAATCACAGAAGGGAGAGAGGGTACTCAGCAGGTGTGGTACCTTTTGAGGTCCATTCTGTCATCAAGAACATGATTTCTTGGATCACGCTTGAAGAAGCTGAAGAGAAATAAACAAAACTCTCTGCTGATCTGTACATTGAGATGTAGAAATAAGACTAACTGCAACTACTGCTTGATCTATTGATTTGATGCCACCAGATGATGAACTACAAGCTAATGGCAAGCTATTACCCAATTCAGTCTAGCAGCAGCGGAGTAAATCAATACACAGAAGATATGTGAGATTTTTTGCTGCTTTTCGTGGGAGGAATACTAGCAACTTGCTACATTCTTTTAGGTACGGACAAAACAGATATACACCTTAGGAACTATATTTTGCTCTTAAGCTTTCATGGGACAATTCAAATTTTTTTCTATGCTGAGTTTGGTGGGCTGACTGGACCATGATTATAAACCCCAGAAGCATCCCAGCAGCTTCATTGTTCAAGTTACACAATGGATTTTGGCCTGAGAGGTAAAAAGAGAAAATTCTGTACAGGATGCAGGTAATAACTGAACTTTTCTATAATTGGAACAGCGAGCTGAAGTCAGCTGTGGAACTTTCACTAAAATTCTGGAGCGTGTGGCTTTCACCCTGTCCCTTATGCAGAGATTAGAACTTGTTGCCCTTTAATCTTAACGGATATTTGACAATATTATGACATTATTTCTAGAAGGTGGAAGAAGAATATTTTTGTGATTGTTACTTTGAATATTTGAGGCGCTAGCTTTCTAAAATTGAAAACCCAAATTGTAGAATCAGCAGTATCAGTGGCTAGATGTCATGTGCTCAACTGCTGGGAATAAATAACAAATTATTGTCTCTCCAGATTTAAAAATTTATTTCAATGACAAATTTGAAAAGAAAAAAATCAGTTAAAAATACTATGGTTTAACATCTTTCATTGCAGTAAACTATTTTTTATGAGAGGGCTATTTGATTTTCCTACTTCATTAATAAGCTGAACCATATTTTTAAAGATTTAGGTTTGGTTATGAAAGGTCAAGAGAAAATCTCAAACTTTCATTCCATGACCAACTTGACTATGAGACTATATATTTCATATTTTGATTATATATTTATATCTCTTTCTCCTTTTTTTAAGATTAATTAAGAATTGATGTAAGAAAGGGATACCTATCTCGTGCACATAGTATCATTTTAAGAATGAAATTAATATGAGATTTAAAATGCGTAGCAGCTGGAACAAAATAAATGTGCTACCTGAGGGAGTACCTCTGTGAGAAAGCATGATCCATTATTCTTCTTCAACAGTACACTTCCAGGAGTATCCTAAATCCAGGCACTTCTGTCTTTGCAGCAACTAAAAAGCATCTGGAGGACTGTATCTGATAGGGAATCCACAGTACCAGACATGGACATACTGCAGCAAAGCCACTGAAGGGCCACCAAAATGCTTGAGGGCTGAAGCACACAATGTATGAGGGGAGGCCAAGAAAGCTAGCTTTGTTTTACCTGGAGAAATGAAGGCTCATGGGACATCTTACTGCTACCTCATCAGAGGGTACAAAGAAGATGCAGCCATGCCCTTCTCTGGTGAACTGCAATGTTCACCAGACAGACACAAACTGGAACATGCAAAATTCCCATTAAAGAATAGGAAATTCTTTTCCACTAAAAGGGAGGTTAAATATATGATGAAGTTGTGCAGAGGTTGCATATCTTCCATCTCTGGAGTTCTTCAAAACATGACTGCATGTGATTCTCAGATCTGAACTAATACTGCTGTCCACAACTTGGTCTAACCTTTTTCAAACACACTCCTGAAGCAACAAATTCCAGCAGTTACCTGCCTGCTAAGTAGAAAAAGTACTGTGTTTCACCTGTTTTAAACCAGTCTTTTATTGGCTTCACTGAGTTCCTTCTATTTCTAGTATTGAGGAATTTGCTAAAAAGCAATTCTGTATTCAGCTTATCCAACACCTCCACAATTTCCTAAAACTTAATCACATCCTCACACCTTTCTTGTCTCCTGTTTGATGTCTCAGCCGTTATAGTTTCTTCTCATAAGGGAATAACTCCATCCTCACATTCATCTTAGATGTCTTCATCATATCTTCTCCAATTCCACTATCCTTGGAAGCAGAGACCAGAACTGCATTCAGAACCCAAGATGTGGGTGCTGTAAGTTTTCATGTAGTGATAATATCCTCTCTCTTATTCTGCATATTCTTTCTGATGTTTTCCAATATTTTGTCAGCTATTTTTCTGCTGCGTATTGATCCAATAAGTAAAATTTCTTGAGTTTAGTCACTAAACATAAAAGTACTAATCCCCTCATGCTCTACTTCTGCCTTTCTCAGATATACTGTATTTTTATTGATTTATCTCAGCTTCAGTCTTGATACTATCAAATAGACTCAAGTTTTGAATAAGTTTACAAGTTCCTTACGACAATGAACGTCTCCTTTTTCACTGTGTTCGTGATTATCTCGAGCATCCTTCAAGGCTCATACAGCAGGAATGAGAATGAATGTATAGTATGAGGTGTGAATTACTGTACTTCAGGACCAACAAGAATTTTTGTTACCAGTTACCTTTCTAGTATCAGAACAGAAAAAAATGTGTTCTTTTAACTGATTATATGGTTGATCCTAACCAAAGGTGTCAACACGGGGTGATTTTAGTACAAAAAATCATGCAACTCACAGGTGATTAGATGACATAGAAAGAGAATTGGTACTGCTTACTTGGGCAGTACTGCCAATAGTAAATCCTGATTTGGAATGCTATGCATTAGGCTGGTTCCTCTTGTCCACGAATACAGGAAAAGATGCTGGGAGGAACTGAAAGAACATTTGAGAAAGAAAATAAATAGAGCCAACGAGCTCAAATTATTAACCCAGAAAAACAATCTCAGATGAGGTACAATTACTCTCTAGGGATGTAAAAGGGGTAACGTCAAGACTGGAAAGAGCTATACAAATCAAAAGAAAACACTAATGTAAACGGTCACGGATAAATTTACTTTGGAAATTGAAGAAAGTTGCTAAGCAGAAGGAAGGGAGTAATAGGTTGTTATAGGAGGAGTTAACATGTGGTGACTTATTAAAACCTCCTCTCTCTTCAGCACTGTGTGGAGGTGGTTGGACAGCTCCTGAGACAACACGTGGCCAGCCGCCTTGCTCAGCTGGGGATAACCCCGCACATTGACTCGCTTCTCTGTCATGGCAGATTTAACAGCTGTGCAGAGGTTTCTGCTGGTCGCACAAAGAGGCCTCAGCAAACATTAGACCTCTAAAATTCCAGAAAGTACATAGAAAAAGCTCAGCCATGAAAGATTACAAGAAGGTACAAAAGATTCAGAATGAGATGGATATTTTTAGCTTAAGGACTATGGATTTTGTCAATTTGCCAGATTGCTGCTGTCTGTATCTGCCCTGAACTTGATCCTCTCTAAAAGCGATGCTGTGCTAGAAGAATTCTGTTCAGCAACAAACCTGATAGGTCTCAGCTGGATAACTTTGTTTAACTGCTTTCAAATGTCTATTGAGAGTTCAGAGACAAGGCACACGTACACACACAAACAGAAAATCAGTTTTGGAAAGTATTCTCTCATGACAGGGTAGGAGTTGTACGTCTGCCCACAATGGGGAGAAAACCCTCTCACACATGCTGACAACCAGGATATCATAAAGGCAAAAGCTCCCAGGCAGCAAGATGGCTTAAGTTCCTCCTTCTAAGTGGAAAATAAGATGGGGACTTGCAGAATGTGATTTTAGAGAAAATGAGAGGTCATTAACAGAGGAAGAATCAAAGATCTGGTTCTAACAGTTACAAAGTTAGAGACTCAATACATGTGCCAAAAATAACGGTGAAGTCCTGCTTTTCCCTTAATCATTTTTGTATTGCCTGCAAAGTCTATTTTTCAATCAATGTTTTCACAGGTCAAGTATGCAAGGGAGCACAAAGTTTGCTTTATCCCATTCCTCTAACTGTAGTGCTTATTCCAGAAAACAAATTTGTAAATTTGTTCCTTACAGCTCCTGATGATGTTACAAGATGTTTCTAAATACTTTGGAGCTTCTAAACACTTTGGAGCAGTTTTTCTCTCCTATTTCAATGCCTCTCCTTCTCATTAGAAATCACTGCAGCAAAACTATTTCCACCACAAAATTGCTTCATCATTTTTTCAGTCTTGTGCCTGTGGTTTTTTGAACATACAGCAGTCCTAAGAAAAACACAGGGAGGTAAGCATTAGCCTAGCATATCTGTTAAAGCCTATGAAGTGGCAATGTAACTGGAACAATCAACTTTTGCAAGCCTCATCTTCAAATTTTTGTTTATTCGGTATTGCTCTAGTCATTCACTCCAACAAAAGTACAACAAATAATCATTACACATCAGCAATCACAAATATGTATGATTACACATACATATGTAATAATTATAAATGATTATTTTATATTGCAATGACTTCTTTCCCAGGCCTGGAGAATGAAATGATAATCACTGTACTTAGAAATTTCACAGAAGTCCTTCTTATTGAGAAACAGAACATCTTTATTATGTACAGAGGTTCCCAGGAATCAGACAGTTCTGCCTCTTGGCAACTTTTCAACAGTTACCAACATCAGGCAGAAAGTCAATGTGTTATGAACTGAATTAGGGCAAGCCCTTCCAGGAAAAGAAGAGACAGGCTAGAGAACACATGTATATTCCCTACAGGAATGTTCTCAGATTAAGATCCCTTCTGACTCATTTCCTGTGTCAGCTCAGTGAAAGCTAATGATCGCTTTGATTTCTCTAAAGAAGCTAAAATACCTTTCAGCTGATTACTAAAGCTACGAATTACATGTTATTAACCACATAACGACAGTGGTACCCTACCTTAGGGGCTCGATTCTGCCACCAGTAGCCAGCAGGCTTACTGCTCTACCTGCAGCTCATGAAGCCATGGGGGTTTCCTGCAAACCTAGAATTCTACTACACTGCTCTTGGTAGGCTCACTGCCCTCTCAAGGAACAGTGTCTCTCCTCACACCTTCCCACCACTGCAGAACTGGGGCTGACACAAGCTGTAGGCCACAAACTCAATGAAAAGCAAACACTCAGCTTTCAATTTCAAAGTTATCCTATGTTCTGTTGCCTTCAGAAGAATTCCCAGGAGCTGGATGTGTTTTGCTGACTGCTTTCATCTATAATTTCAACCATCAGCCACCTTTTGTTATCCAGCATATCTTCCTTCTACTGCAGTCAGCTGATGCAAAAGCAGCGGGCTCCCAGTTAGGCCTTGCCTTCAGCTTGTGCCAGTGATCCCATAATTTGTGAGGTAAATATTCAAGGTATGCCTCTCCTCTGAAGATGTGTATGCACAAAGCCCATGCACAGCAAGTGTAAAACTCTCAGGGACCTTGAAGAAACCAAGAGGAGCCCCAACAAGGTGCTGCGAGGAGCTCTTGAGAGAGAGCCCTCCATGGCCAGCTGGCACTGCAGCCTTGTACCTCCAGCCCTGAAAGGCAGAGGTCTGGGGGCTTCTCAACTGCCCTCAGAAGCTTGATGGCTGATCAGATTTGGAGCAGAAGGGAAGAAAGTGTATTGAGTGACTTCTTGAAAGAAGAACAACTGGTGGGATACCACCAGAAGCTTCTGCCTGGCACAGAACACAGCTCACTGAGGAGCTCTCCGATGCCTCCGGACCTGTACATCCAACCAAGACTTCTCTCTCAGTCTCTCTTCCCCACCTAGGCTCCTTATTCCTTTGCAGCCGAACTCACCATCACACTCCCTCTGGGGTGATGGAAGTTGCTTTCCATCTACAAAGACAGATATCAGTACATGGTCACATAGATTCAATTTGAAAATGAAATACAAAACCCCCACAAACTAAGCATATTGATAAAACAGGCAGTTGATGTAATTCCGAACCTGAATGAAAATATCAATGGGAATTCAAGCTCCTTCTCAGAGAGCACAAGGTTGCCAGAAAAAAAAAATATCCTGCCTGATTTGCATTTTCTGTCTACCTGAGAAGCAGGCTTAGTGCATCTGTCTTAGTTTCTAACAGAAGTTACTTCTCTCACAGTGTCTGGTATGAAGTTATGTTTTGTTTTCAGAAGAGAAACAAAACTGATAACACCTGGCAGTGCTGAACACAGCCAAGGACATATTTTGTTCCTCAGTGAAGCAGTTAGAAGGCATAAGGAGCCAGGAACTGGGAGGGGACAGGACCAGGGCAGCTGATTCAAACTGACCAAAGGGATATTCCATACCATATGAAATCATGTAATATAAGAAAGGGAAGTGAGTGGGGAGGGCCCATTTTGCTTGGGTATTGGCTAAGCATCGGTCGCGGTCGGTGAGCGTTTGCTTTGTACAATCACTTGTTTTGTATATAATTATCATTACTGTTATTTTACTCTATTTTCCTCTTTCTGTTAGTACATAGTTTTTATCTCAACCCACAATTTCTGTCCTTATTTCTCGACTCTCTCCCCCATCTCAGCTGGGAGGAGGGGGGGGTGAGCGAACGGCTGTGTGGGGTTTCCCGGCCTGCCGGCTGAAACCAGAACAGCATCATTTTCTATCATTTAATTATTCAGTGAAGTATCCTCTCTATTTTTATTTGGTGCTATTCTTGAATTCCTGAGGAAAATCATCGACTTGCGAGCTGAGATGGTCAAAAAAAAGTAACAGTAGTGCCATTAATCTGCTCCACATACCACAGGTCATGAAGGCTAAGGATCAGGATTCTCCTCAGATGAACATTTTCTTGAGCACAAATGAAAATCAATAATTTAAAAAACAAGGAGGACAGCTTCATTTTAAAGAACATTTGAGAAAAGTATTATTTATTTTAGTATATCATGCACTTTTTCTGTTAAGTATGCATTCCTGTTACTATCAAATATAAGGTTAAATTCCTACAAACATCAATTTATTATTTAAATGACACTTAGTTGTAATATATTTCATTATCTTTTGGCTTTCTAATCAATTCTTAGAACTCCTTATGTATACAGCCAAAATTAATTTAATTGAAGCTCAGCTTTAATAGAATCAATCTTTAGCAGATTTCTGTAAAGTATCCAAGTATGTTTGCACTAGGAACATGTCCTCCTGCTGCTGCACTACAGATAAGGGTCTTACTGACTCCCAAAAACAAGCACACTCACTCAAATGAATCTCCCAGAACCCAGCGTCTTTCCAGTCTCCCATCTTTTGTGAATTCGCATTGCTCCAACCATGTTTATAGTTTAATATCAGCAATTCTTTTGCAACCACTTTCCATTTTTTTCTATTTTTCAGTGAAGTGTGCTTTATATAAGAATGTCTATGGCCGAAGTTTGTCACAAGCTTTTTCTTGTAATTCACTATTCAACTAATGAATTATGTCTTAAGCTTCAGCACAAACAAGAATAAACTGCTTTAATATTAAGAGTATATCCACAGGAATCTTTCAGCACACTTTGAAAGAAATATTAGTAGTTTACTGTCACTAGAAACATTTCTGCATTTTCCTTACTTTCATTTTTCTGGAAGAATAAAAAATATAAAACTGCAGTTGTGCAGTCCATACCTTGCAGCAATTTATATAACCTACAAAACATTTAAATTTCTTTCAGCTGCAGAATATAGAATTAATTACCTTGTGGGGACATGCTCCATTATTTCCTCATCTTCAAGGCTGACAAAATTAAATCTCCCTTGCAACCCTTAAACTCTTTGACAGATGCAATATAGGAACACCTAAATTACACAACCTTAAGAATAAATAATAATGCAGCCATCAGAGAATTTGCTGTATTATGTAGTATATGAACGAATCAATGAGTTGAAAACAATCTTTCCTATTTTCCATTAATCTGAATACACTTTACCTCAGCATTATCTGCTACAAATGTACACTATCACGACGATACTTCACCAAAGCTCAAAGCGAGTCTCTCACTAAGAGTTGGAGACACTACTAATGGAGTACTATTAACGTCTTGAAAAGGACCATGCAGATGTTGGATGATTCTGCTTTAAATTGTAGTTAAAAGCAAGAACGGAAAACATTTTGGTATTTCCATGATTTCAGTTAAAAGTGAAAAACATGCATATTTCAAAAGTCTTTGCTCTCTCAATTTGAAAAAAAAACTAATAGATTTTTAGCATGCTAAGTATCATTTTAACTAAGATATTCTTGAAAAACAATACTAATTTGTTGTCATTACCAAGTGAGCTCAGTGGGTGACTGCAGGAACTGGTGTGCACATTTTGGTTGGCCCTTGGGCAATTCCCTTGGAACTTTCTCAAGCGCTCCTGTACCACCGTCTTCTCATCGGCTCCAGCTGGGCTCTAGCTGGCAGCTGTGCTACCAGGGTGAAAATCTCTCTGGTAAGAGCTCCATCTCCAAATGTCCAAGACTGACTAAAACCACCTTTGGCACCACATTTCAAAACCTTACATTTGCAGTAAGCATATTTTGATCCTATCTACAAGGCCAGTAGCACACCCCTCCAGAACTACTTTTCTTGAGTGTCCCCTAACCTAAGAAAAGCACAGAAGCCAAGGCTAATCCAGTCTTTGAAAGGGCAAAAATGGACAATAATTTCTATTTTTGGTGTTAACTTTATTGCAACTTTAGCTAGAAACACAATGAAAATATTTTATTAAATTATTTGCAGGATATGGCATTTTGGTTGGGTTTTGTTAAGAGATTTGGTTTCTTTGAGCTGACATGGTCACTGAAAACAAGGTTTAATCAACAGTTCTGGTGATTAGTGTTGCTCTCTAAACGTTTGCTTGACCGAGGGAACTCATGTCTTACTCGTGTAATAAATCAAATAAGAGCCCAGTAAAGTAGGGAATTTGCAGAGAAGGACAGTGCAGTATGAGTTATTTACCTGATAACAACGTCTCATGGAGAATTTGAAGTGAGCACTCATATAATGCATAAAACAAAGTTATTTTCAATGTAATTCAGCAAAAATCTCTATTTCTAATAAGTTTCTAATGTCTGCCTGAATTGGAAATGATTTGTAATGTGTGCCTGCCTGTGTGCGTGTGTGAAACTTCGACATACATAAGTGGAGAGTTTGTGACCATTAACAAAAGGGGATGACTTTACTGCAGCTCATGTTACACTACAGCAAGATTGCCTCCATATGTGCTCTGAGCGAGAAAGTGGATGGATATTTTAGCAAATTCAAAGCAGCAACAAAGGCTAATTTCACTTATTTTACTTTCGTCAATCTGAAGAGTTTCTGCTGTTTTTTTTTAATTGGCTTGTAAAGATGGCCAATTTTATTAAAGTAGAAGTACTAGCTTCCTGCTTGTTTTCAGTTTTGTGCAATACACTAAGAAATGATCATAACGATTTCTGTATACGAAAATGAAGAGATCTCCTGCCCAAAGAATGGGCCTCTAGGAAAGCTGAGCTGTGCACCACCAGCTCACAGCCATCCACCACCCCAGCTGTTATGCTCCACATCTGGGCCAGCTCTTAGAGCAAGCGTTGTGCCATGAACTTCACCCCAAAAGCAGCACACAAAAAGCCGTCTCCTCAGCTTTTGTACCCATATCACAGTTACGCCCTGATAGAGCTGTAAACTGGGAAGGTATTGACATCTCTCAACGCAGTCTCAAATTTTGTGTGGTGATCTCAGGCCTTCACTTTCTGATTGCTTTGCATTGGAGCTGTCAAGCTGGCTTACTTACTTGTCTGCTCAGGGATCAAAATGAAAGCACGGCTAGCATAAAAGGGCCAGAAAGAAAACCCTGTAAACTGCATGAAAGAACAGAACAGAACAGAAAAGAGAAGAAAAGAGAAGAAAAGAGAAGAAAAGAGAAGAAAAGAGAAGAAAAGAGAAGAAAAGAGAAGGAAAGAGCCCCTACCTCCACATAATCATACAGAAAATGCATTCTACATCATGAGAAAGAAAAACACAGAAGCAATTCCCAGATTTTTAAATTACCAATTTGGATTTCATTGCTGAAATGGGAATAAAAGATTGAGTTTGTCTACTGAGATCTATTTAAAACTTGACTGATAGTTTAACAAATAATAACCATATAAAAACCTCAGCTGAGAGAGACATCCTCAGAGGTAGCTTATTAACAGGGGAAGAGTTCACAGAGCTGTCACATAGCAGTACACTCACCCTTCAAAGCATCACATGTGCACGTGGGTACTGGCTGCTGCTCCTGCCCTGCTAACAGGGGAACTGAGAGAGAAACCTATTTTTGTCAGCAGGCAGTTACAATGCAGCTAGCACAAGGAACTTATTTGCTGAATTAGTTACTATCGTCTTAAAATCATCACATTTCAGAGTAGAACCACAGTTTAAATATGGGAAATGCTATTTGGTGTATATGCAACAATTATTAAAGATAATTAAAGTTGAAAGCCACAGAACCACACTCACTGCTACTGCTAGACATTTATGTGAACATTTATGTGGCCAACACAATAAAGCACCATACGCTGAAGACGTAAGCAGCCAAGAAGGAATACACTAAGTAGCCTAAACTGCAACATGCTGTGGGCCAGTATCTGTGCAAATATCTCAGGAACAAGAAACGAACAACTATTCTGAAAAAATAACTATGCCACTGCAATCATCATTTTTAGATATACACACTGCCAAAAATTAAATATAATCCTCAGAGAAGAAGGAAAAATCTCTTTTTATGGTGCAGAATTCTACAGTATTTCCCTGCTTAAGCCATCTCAAAGATATCATATCTAGCTGAAGTATTTCACCTCTTGACTTTTCTAGAAGCCTTGCTGTGATTTTTTCAGGCACTAAGTCACACAGAATATTCTATGTTCCCTTTGTACACTTCAGAAGTAGACAACAAAAGCTTTTTTTTCCCCCTTATGTTATGTTTTATTCATAACCATTGAAAGGAAAAAATTGAAACTATGGTGAGAGTCACTCTTTAGACTTGTCTCTATTAGAAAATTGAACCAGAAGTGTAAATGGCTTCTGACACAGATAGCCAGGACCAGCACTGAAAAGAAGAGTAAGAACAAATGCAGAACTGGAAAAGGTAATTCCAGTGCAATTTTTTAAAATGTGATCAAACTGAGATCAGAGTTGCACGAGGTATGCCACTGGAATCGTTCACTGGTGAAACAAGTAAACAATATCTCTAGACAAAGAAAACAGCTGTAGGCTTCATCAGGCTCCAAAACAGCCACGGCACACAGCACGCACCATCCTTCCTCCCCACAGTCCCGGACTCATGGCACTGGAAAGGAGCGAGTCCACTCAGCAATGCCCAGCACTGGCAAGGGAGCAATGCATCAGATTCATAATGGATTTCCCAGAACCAGAGGGATGTTTCTCAGCTAAAAGAGAGTTCCTCAGTCTGTGGTTGAACAGTCCCATTTCTTGACCTGAATAGTATTACAGTCATGACAGTCAGAGACTGATTCTGTTATGCTGGCTGTTAGTTCTGATATCCTGATATTTGGTAAAAATACACTTTAGGCCAGAAGATACACAAACTACATTCTTAGCCAACAATGTAGGCTTTGCATTATCAGCATGAACTGATCTATGACTGATCTATTTTCAGCCTTCTACATTCATAGGTACCCATGAGAAATAAAGTGTACATGAGAAAAGCTCTACAGTTCCATCAGTTTACATCCACAGCCAGGTCATTCCCTGGACATGTGTAGCACGCAACTGAACTTCCTCCTAAGCCAAGAGCCAAAGAAATAAACAGCCAAGACTCACTCTTTAAAGAAGCTTCTAGATGATCAATTCCTATTACTCTAGTACAAATTTAACTAAGAACAATTTTCAGAAGGAACTGGTTTTGGTTTTTTTTGAGAGAGAAAATGAAGAGGAAGGTATAGAAAAAGAGCTACAAAGTCAGAATAACCTCTGAAGAGACAGAATATTGACCAAGAAAAATAAATGATTATGAGATGCTGAGGCAGTTTATCACCATTTTCACTAACTACTGGTATATGCTTACATGTGCTGCTGTAAAGGGAGCTTCAGAGAAATTTATGCATAAATAAAAGTGGATTATGTTTTTGTTTTCTTCTTTTCCGAAAAAGGGGGAAACCCTGCGCTAGTCTCATTGACCATGTATGGGCAGATGAGATTAAAAAAATCGTTCACATTCCTCTAAATACCACAAAACAAAACAGACCTAAAAAAAAAAAAAAAANTAAAAAAAAAAAAAAAAAAAAAAAAGCTGTATTTAGATTAATACTATTACAATTATGTCACATAACTTTTTATGTTAAGTGAATTGTAGCCAAAGAAAGTTAATAAAAAAAGGAATGGACCCACAGTTCATTTCACTTTCCTTAAAAAAATAAAGTAACAATTGGTTAACAGGAGTCCAGTGTATTCTACGTGCAGTACTTATCCATTTAAAAAGTGGGGGGCAAAGACAGCAAGGAAAGCATTTGGGGCCTGATCCTGTCACTATCAAAGAAAATGGAAAGTCTGACAACATCTACAAGATGTTGGATTGTGCCTTTGGTTTGCCAGTAATGTGAATTCCGAATTTTCTCTTGTGGTTAAAGCACAGTCATTTGCTGCCCCCTAGCAGCAGACTACTGCATATACTTTGGTAATCTCCAAACAGTCACGTTTTTAAAAATGTATATGAAAACAACGCAAAGAAATGTTGAAATATTTTACTGCCTAAATACCGAACTATGTGACTATATACATAGGTCATTCCAAAAGTAATGCCTCCTACTTATTTCCAGAGAAACTGCAACACCTACAAAGAATACAATAGCACCGTTTGACAGAGCAAATTCTCAGCTACAGAACGCTATTTTTCAACATAGTCACCACCATTAGCTGTGCATTTTCAACAGCAATGAATGAGTCTGCATGCCGTGCCCATAAAAATTTTCACCAGCAAAGGTGAGCACTGACACTGTTGCCACTGCTGAAATGCACCATCACTACCTCACCACGCTCAGTGTTTGGTCTCCATAAATGTTCAGCGAGTGATGATGACTGTCAGTGGGTGCCATTTTTTCCTCATGAAGGAATTCAGTTCCACATCTTTGCTTCATCCGCACTTCCATGTCAGACGCCATTTTGTCACGCTGCCCCTCCACTGCCATCTGTCACATGGCAACAAAATGGAACGAGATATCGGTGGGAAGGTTCAACCTCTACTGCCACACCACCAGTATCTGCCTCTGATGTTGTGGGTCAACATAGTAACATAAGAGGCATTACTTTCGGAGCAGCACACGTGTAATTCAACGGATTAAACCAATGATCATAGATTTCTACAAAGCATTTCATTCAGTTGGTGCTACGATAACAGCTTGCAAATAGAAGGAATAGAGAGATGTGATGATCTACAAAGTACTGGGAATTTCGAAGTGTTAACTCATAGTATTTTGATAACGTCTGATTATTCTGGTGGAAACTTGGAATCTTAACATGTATTGCTCCTGAGATTATGGAACAGAGTTAGCTTCCCAGAGGAAATTAACTCAGATTACTTCCTTACCCTGTTTAATAAAACTGAAAATTAGCAAAAGAGAACCATGACTGTATTTTTCTAAGCACAACACTCATCACACTTATTTAGAGCACAGAGAGGAGGAATGGGAGAAACAGCAGGCTATGCTGAAACCATCACAAAATAAGTCAGCAAGTTTTAATCATGTGTAATTTATTAGTTGTTGCTTTCTTTCTTGTCCCCCAAGGTTGTAGGGATCTCTGTTATTAATAAAGTCTATTTGATTGTCAAGTTGCCACGTTAGGCAAATTGAATCTGTAGTCACTTTATTTCCTCGTAACCCTCAATTTATTTGTAATGTTAATGTTACACACTTCTTCCTTTGAAAAGAGCAAATGAAAGATTCAAAACTCATTTCAAAAACACTCTCCTCCTAACCAGCTAGCTGTTGTTTTTATTTCTAATCAACTTATCTAAAATTAAAGCTTATTTTAAACTGAGATTCATGACGAGGGTGAGACCAAGGGACCAGGAGTTTATATGAGATTTCTGTGACTAAATAGTTGGCTTCCAAAGAGCAGCACAAAGACAGACTTTACAGTTAACTGCTTTAATTACTTGATTCAACTGCAACATCAGTAAATGTGTATACTCCTGCACTAAAGGTGTATCATGCACGTTTCAAGTCCTGAGCATACCAACCAATACTAGTGTAAGGCTAGCTATTTTAAATTCTCACAAAGAATGACAAACTAGGAACTTAGAAAGTTTTCTGAGCTTACTGGCTGTAGCTGACAGCTAAATAAAGCATGGAGGGGATGCCACCAAGTGGTGGCTGTTATCACATACCAGTATCTTCAGCATTACCTCACTTAAGGCTGCCACTTCAGCTGCAGAGAGTATTCCTGTTGCAGCAGTTTGTTGGAAACAGAACAGTACACCTGCCAAAAGAAAAAAAAATTGCTTATTAAAATTTCATTCTTACTGCTAATGACAAAACTGTCAGAGTCTTAAGTGAAACCAGTATCAACTTCCTTTTGAAGCTTTGTAAAGTATCAAGGTTACCTGGAAAAATAGAACATCAGACCAGTGCATGTAGTTAGCAAACCTGCAAGAGCAGCCCTAGTTGTATCTGGAAGAGTCTCTCCGAGTATAAAAGATTATCTGGGTATATCTGCACTGCTAAATGCTATAGGGCCATGAGACAAAACCAAGTATTGGTGAATTGTTTCATCCCTCCCTTACTCCAGGCAGTTTCAAATTGGTCTCTCTCAGAGAAAGTCTGGGCACAATTCTGGGAACAATATTCTCCAGGGAATGATAGAAAAGTCATTGTGGTTGAAGCTACTTCAGGTCTGCTTCTTCCGCTCTCCAGTTGACTCCCTCTGTTCTTTACAATCCTTCAACTTTATTACAGCAAATTTTGCCCCTCAAATATCTCATAAACCACATCCCAGGACATATATAGCCTCGGTTCTGTGCTATAAAAACACTCAGGAGGGCTATTTCGTGCCTTTGCATTATTTCAGCCACCGCGGCGCCGAAGAGGCCCAGAGGAGACATCCAGGCCTGTAGCACGGATGCAGCCAGTCTGCCCCGATACCAGAGCTGAGCCAGTAATTGTACTGAGGGCATAAGGCAACCCCTGCCACTTGCTGTTGGATCTCTGGGAAGCATTTGCTTATATGAGAAGCGATTTAGAAACATGCCTTGACTGGAATTACATTCCTAAAGAGCAGCATAGACCTCATTCAGGAACGCTGCCACAGCGACCAGTGAGAGTCTTGCACAGAAAACATGAAGAAACGTCCATCAAAGATATCGCACCTGGGACGTGCTGCAGATGCCTGGGCCATTTGAATGAATTCTGCCCTCCTCGCTGTTCTTCCAACCTCATTCCAGTCATTCAGATCATTCCAGATCTAGGAGGAATTTCCTACCTGCTGAATGGGGCAACAAAGAACTTTCTACTCTCCAATCTGTTTCTCAGGCAGCAAAGTGACTTGCCACCAGTTTCGTATAAATATGAAATTGAGAAAGAAGAACTCTCGGTTGCTTTTTCTTGTTGACTCACACTTACTACACAAAAAATGGCAGCAAGGCAGAGACAAAACCGTGCTTCCTTACAGATCACTGAAACAAGACATCAAAAAGCCTCGTACAACAGCATGTTCCAGGCATATTTCACCTTTCACCTTTGAACTCAATTTGCATACAGAGGAGAACAGAAGCAGAAATACTTACCCAAAGGTAAGCAAGGAAGCAAAGAAAAGAACTCCTCTTAGTTTATAAAATATGTAACTTCATAAAAGCGTGAGTGTCTGTACCAAAAGAGATCAGAGATCCTGTTCGCCTGCTACCTCTGACAGTGGCCAAAGCTCTTTCAAAGAACTAAGGAAATAAAAGACAAATGCATAAATCGTCAAGAGGCTTATATATTCTAACCAGTACTGACAAAATGGATGACAGGTTATACCTGCCTATGGGTATTAGCCTGAGGAAATGATGTTTTACTGTTTTTTAATTATGTTGTCATTTTTTTTCCCTTACAAACTAACTGATTTTTAATTAAGATATCTGGAGCTTGGAATTGGAGAGTTGTGCATTAGGGAAGAACGGTTCCCAGAAACTGCCTCTTGTTCTTGAGAAAAAACAGAGAATAAGAGGTGGTGTAGTTCCTGCATTAAGTAAGGGAACTGCAGACCCAAAGCAGTGAAATTACAGGAAAAGAGGAAATGCTGCAGCAGAAGAAAGCTCTTGAAATTATTAAATCTCAAAGAATAGTCCCCAATCCACTATGAGCTAAAAGCATATGTTAAAATTAGTGTTGTTTGACATTCAAAGTCTACGGTGATTGCC
Source organism: Penelope pileata (assembly GCA_013396635.1). Classification (NCBI taxonomy): domain Eukaryota; kingdom Metazoa; phylum Chordata; class Aves; order Galliformes; family Cracidae; genus Penelope; species Penelope pileata. The sequence goes on from WBMW01005542.1 coordinate 1,180,506, forward strand.
TTTGCATGCAAAAAATAGGGTTGGACAGCATAGGTGGATACAAAAAAGGAAAATTATTAAAAGTAATAATTATTGTAAAAAAACATTCTGAAGATACAAAGCATGCTAGGAGAAAAGAAGCAGTCACACAAACATACACGCAGCTAATCAATTACACACAGAGATTCCATCACACAAACGTGCACGGATGAGCCTCCAGAGAGGTATGGACTGGTTTGTAACTACTGTGCCATATATGCAACATCAGTTTATTTCAATGAAAGTGACTGAGCATTCTGCTGGTATTTGACATATCTACCTAGGATACTCTCATTGATGAAATGCAAACATTCAATCCAGAAAAAGGGTTCTACCTTATCAATGGCTGCAGCGTTCCCTAAATACTACAGAATAAATTCAATCCCATCTGTGTGCTTGAAGTTTCCCCAGACTCACATACACCATGTTTTTTCTATGCCGCTATGACAGACAATTCTTCACTGCTCCTGCAAACAGCTGGAGTTTTATACTGTCTTTCAATACAACAGTGCAGGGAATTTACTTGAGCTCATTTAAGTGAGGAGGACTCCTTTTGAGGGGAGAAAGTTGCAGGGAGATTTCTTGGTGAGAAAATTTCTAAACTGATATTGCAATATAAACAGACAACATCATAAACCCTGCTAGCTGCTTACGCTCTGGAGGAATATTGGAAAACACTGTCAATTGGATATTTCAAAGCTTTCTCATCTTCAGAATTTGTCATTTATAAGATATCATCATCTTTAGTATGTTATTCTGGAAACTTACTTAGAGGTAATAAGCAGGAAATTTGGCATTATTTTCAACATCATAATTACTTCTACATCACAGTACAAAAATATTTTTCCACTCCATGATTTATGCAGCTTGTGCTCTTGTACACATTCTGATGACTCAAAATTTCAACAGGCCCTCACGACATTAAAATAGTTCTTTTCAACCTTTTATATGCAGCTGAAGCTGCTAGGCCATACATTCTAGGACTATCTCCAGCATCATGTTAAGTCAAATTACATGCAAAATCAGCATCTACAAATTACGTTTTTAAATGTCTATGCAAGTCCTATGCTTCAGAATTGAAGTAGATTTAGTTTGCAATAGCTGAAGATTAGCTGTCATTCCTCTTTTGTGTCTTGCTCCAGCAACAACCACTTCTTTGGTTTTAACCACAAGCAACTTTTCCTTATTTTCAAATTACTTTACCCTCTCATTAAGTGCCAGTCTCTGTCTCTCATTGACTCTTCATTTGAAGCAAGTAACTCTGTACTTTTCCTTACAACGTAGCACTTGACACAACAGCATTCTGCTTTCTTGGGTGACCAATTTTAAATCAGCTTTAGGTAGCAGAAGAGATGTTTTCAACTTTCAGACCTCAGTGCAACAGAACCAGGTGAGAATTTGGGAGGTAGAGGCCCAGAGGTCCTGCTGAAGTAAAAGGGCTCTTGAACAAAAAGGACATCAGCAAGAAACCAGGAGATTGTCCAGAGATACCATGATCAATGGCTTGTACTTTAGCACTTAAAACCAAGAAGCACAAAAACTGTGGGGGAAAAAAAAATTAACCGGATAAGCCTGGCTCCGTAATCTCAATTGTTTGCACATAAGATAAACTGCTCAGCCTTATCTGGAGCTAGGTAGAGGAATGAAGATGAAAGTGGCATGGAAAGTCATAGAAAGTGTGCAAAGTGTACAAGACACCAGTATGAACCAGGTAAATGAAGGAAAATTTGGGGGATGAACCTTGCAAGACCACTAATGCCTAGGTAACCACACCAGTAATGCCACATAAAAGCTCAGATTGCATCAGTTGTTGTATCAAACTCACCAAATTTGGGCGAGGATGTAGCAAAATCAGGACCAATAGGTAAAAATTATTAAGAGTGGGTCATTTATTCTGGAGGAGATTAGGCAGAGAAAAGGAGGCACATGTGATTTCCAGAAGTCTCGGTGTGACAGAGAAGAACGATGATGGATAGTATTGCACCCCAATGATAAGCAGGGTGATAGCACTGTAATTTGGCTATAATTGTGTTTAATTAAAAGACGTAAAAGTGATAAACTCCAAAATTGCTACAGGGTAAGGAATGATGGAGTTGTACATAAATAGTGACACAATTATTAGCTAAGTCATATAATAAATGTATAAGATTATTAATAGTGTGTTATTTTATCAGTAAATTTTACAGCCTCTCATCTCAAGCCTACAGTCAAATAGAAAACAGTCAGACCTTCAGAGGGTCAGATCTTCCACGTCTGGGTCTTCTGAAGGACATTTTGAGTCATATGTATTGGTCCTCAAGGACTGAAAACCTTTGGGGCTTTACTGCTGCTTTCACAAACTTTCCTCAGGAAAAAATAGCACTGTTCTGTCCTGGCTTCGTTGGTGCAAAGTACTACTTACACCCTCGTTTCTTAACAAGCAGTTTGCTTTACTTGAAGTAAAGCATTAAAGTAACTGACGATCTAAAAAAAAAACCCTACTTTTAACAGATATAAGTTGATGAAGCAGCAAAAGTAAATGAAACAAACCTTAACTAAATCACTTCCAGTTCACGTTCGTGTGGTATTTTCTCACAAACCCTGACCTTTGCATACACGCTTGACTTTGACACATGGCTTCATTTTGGGGTGGGTTTATATTGGATACAGCACTGTTACTTTCTTCCTTCAGAGCCCTTTCTGCTCTCCTCTAGCACAACACCTGCTGAGACTTGGTCCCCTGCCCAAGGTTTCTGCAGGGCTCAGCCAGGACAATGCCCAGACGGTCCCCGGGCCACGCTCCCAACACAGCGGTTTTGCACGGAGGGTGGTTGTTGTTTTCCAGGGGTTTTGGGGCCCTTCTGGTGATCCGCAGTATTTCCCTCAGCACTCCCTGAGGCAGCAGGCAGGCTGGTGGGCTGTCTCCTCGGGACTGCCTGTAACCGCCAAGCCGAGATGTTTAAAATAAAAAGTCTTCACCAAAGTGAGCCTATTTCATTAACTTTATTTTTAACAGACACGCTCTGTGCTCTGCCCCTGCACCGGCCAGGCCGCGGCCTTGCAGCTCCCTCCGGGATAGCTCGGCCAGCACAGCGAGGCCTCAGCCCCGAACTGCCCCAAACCGCGGCGGAGATCCTCTCCGCGGCGCCGGCCTCCCTCAGCCCAATCGCGCCGTCCCGGGGCCGGGAGGCCTCCAGGCTGGCGGCGAGGCGGGGCGGTGAGGCGGGGCGGAGGGCGGGCGGCGGCCGGTGTCCAAGGAAACGGAGCGCACGCCGCGCCCGCCCTCCTTCCCGCCGGCCGCCGCCGCCATGATGATGCTGGGCCGCGGGCCGGACGCCAGGTACCGGCGGCCGGGGTGGGGCGGGGCCAGCGCGGCGGGGCCCCGGGAGAGACCCGGGCGTGGGGCTCCGCGGCGGCCTGGGCAACGGGGAGGGGCAGCGGCGATTCTGGGGAAGGGGCAGAAGGGAAGGGCCGGGGCCTCCGCGGTGGGGAGCTGAGGCCCAGCTAGGGGGCACCGGCGCTCCGCTGCGGGTCTCCGCCCGGCTCCCCGCGCCTGGGGCCGGGACCGCCCGGGGATGAGCTGAGATTCAGGTAGTAACCGGGCGGTCACTCTGCGATCGCCTCTGAGCCGCCGTTACGAATGTACAGTCAGGAGGGGAACACGGTCAGTAGGAATCCAAATATTCCCACACGCTCGTTGAAGGGAACGTGGCATTTCGTGTCCCGGAGCTGCCGCGTTCAGGGGAGCACGGCAGCGGCGGAGCGCGGGGCTCCGGGAGTGGGGCTTCCTGCTGCCCTCCCGGAGGGACCCGCCCGTCCCCATGCTGTGCCCAGGCTGCCCTGGAGGACTGGATGGCTTCAATGGGTCTTAAATATGAAAGCGCACAGTCTCCTCTGAAAGGCCTTTCGCATTGCTTGCTCTGAAGCAACCAAACTTTTTTCCCCCGTAACAGAACTTTAAAAGCCTTTTCCTGAAGAAAGGTGTGCTTTGTCGGAATTGGCTGTGCTGTTGCTCAGTCTCACAGCATTAAACTTTCCTTGTTTTTCTGATTTCCATGCGTTGTGATACTGAGGTTGTGTAACACCTGTCCTGACTGGCCCTCCGTTGCCTGATGGCTCAGCCCTTGCCTTGTCCCTGTGGACAGCAGAGTCCTGTGGGAAGCTGTGCAGCTCTGTCTTCTCCGAGACCTGCAGGTGTTCGTGCTGCTATGTCAGCCATTAACACTAACATTAATCGTGAACTTTCTCGTTAAACCACAGTAGGAAGACTTCTGTGGTGGTTTGTGTGATTTGGGTTTTCCCCTGTTGGATCTTTCAGCATAAATCCTGCCTTTTTTGTTACTCATACGCACACGGTCCGTTAGAACGTGGTGTTAGAACGTCCTGGTTTTCAGAGTCTTTCCCAGTGAAATGAGATACCAAATCGCGTATAAATTATTCACTGCATAATTATATAGTTTTTGTGCTGCATGTGTTGTAAACATTTTTCTCTTTCTTATTTTTCATTTCCTTTGGTATCTAGGGACAATCAAACTAGACAAATACAAGATGCTGTTTCAAATGTGGAGAAACATTTTGGCGAATTGTGCCAAATATTTGCTGGATATGTACGTAAAACTGCCAGACTACGAGACAAAGCAGATCTTCTAGTAAATGAAATATATGCATATGCAGCCACAGAGACACCAAACTTAAAAGTTGGACTGAAAAACTTTGCAGATGAATTTTCCAGACTTCAGGATTATCGCCAGGCAGAGGTACAAAACGAAAGCTGTACATGTTGTGTTTGCCATCTGAACTTTTCAGCTACTTATCTGTGATTAAAAGGGGAAAATATGCTCTGTAATCTTACGAGAAACATGGAAGAAACCACTTTTAAATACATTAGCGGCAGAGCAAGATGGGCTGCCAAATTGTTCCTAGTTTACTCTGCTAATAACTGTAGTGAAAGCTGCCTGTAATTAATCCTGAAATGAATGAAATGAAACTGTGCAGATGAATGCTCGCAGAACTTGAGACAGAGCAGGTCTTTTATTGGTCTCAGATTTTGGATTACGATTTATGGGTAGCGAAGTGGTGGTTTTGGTTTTGTTTCTTTTTAGTTCTGTGACTTGAGCTGTGTAGCAGCATTTTCCTCTTGCTGAATTTGTTAGCAGAAGCAGTATGGAAGAGAATCCTTCACAGGGCACTCTGACAGCCAGCCTGAGGTGCTGTAGGGAACCACTGTGGGTTTCTGTAAGGCTGTAGTTGAATGCTTAAAATACAAACTTAGACAACGTGTGTCAGTGTGACCACAGTTCTGCTAAATGCATGAAGAGAGAGAGGTGCTTGCACCAGGTCTAAATCTTTAAATCCATGTGCAGGACTGTAACTGTTACAGCCAAACTGTAATTTATGATCCAGAATTTGAAATGCAGAGATTTAAGGAAAAAGAATTCATTCACATGTACTCAATCAAAACAGATTTTGAAGTGCATATCTATTCTTTCAGTAGGGAAAATAGCTATTTATAGTTTTGAGAAGATAAGAAGCATTATAATTTAAAAAAAAAAAATAAAGAATAAACTGTCTCAGAAAGGACTTCTATTCAAAAAAAGGAAACACAGCCCAACTCTATATTAACATAGAAACAAATTAGGCCTTTCAAAATAAGTTAATCTATGAGCAATCTTGTCTACTAAATAGAGTGTTTGGAAAAACAAAAAATAAGCATGTGTCTCTGACAACATACTTAGGGCTGGATTTTTAAGAAGCAATGAGAAATCCAAGGATGTGGATAGTGGTGGGGTGGGTTGGTTGGTTGGTTTTATAGCTGTTATGCTTCTGGCTCCAACTGAGCAAACAACTTATTGGTTAATTTAATTGGAGTTTTGTAATATTTTTTAAATCTCCATTCCGCTGTATTTTAAGCATATATTGACTAAATTCCTGAGAAGGTGAGTAAATGAATTGTTTCCTCACACTGTGGATGCAGATGATTTTAGTGACCTCATGTTTTCTTTTGTAGGTTGATAGACTTGAAGCCAAAGTTGTTGAACCTCTGAAAAGTTATGGGACCATAGTGAAACTTAAAAGGGTAAGTCAGATGTGTGTTTTCTCACAAAGTACACTGTGGTGTTCTGGACACTCAGGTGAAAATTTCTACTTTGAGATGGGGAGTGGTTGTGATTTTTTTTGTATTGCACTAATCAGTCTAACTAAAAAAATTATATAGGAATGCATCTGAATTGAAGCTATGTGATGGAGGAAGAAGGTCTGAGGCGAGGTCAAGGGTTGAAGGATATTCAGAGTCCTGGAGCCCAAGGAAATGCTTAAAAGAAATAATAATAAAAAAAAAAAGACATTGTGGATAGTGTGAAGCTTCCTGAATAGAGCAAATTCAGGTGGAAGATGTTTTTATGTATGAATAATGCCATTCTTTTTTTATTATTATTATTCAGAGTTACAAAAGGTGAATTACATGTAATGCTTTTGGCTCTTAGTCATCTAACTGCTGCCTTTAACAGCTTTCTAACTTAGAATTGCGTTCTACATTGAAGTCCTTTACGTAGAAAACCATTTTTGAAACTGATAAATAGGTAGCAGTGTGAATCCATCTCCATCCTATGGATTCATAAAGATGATCTGAAGATGCACATAGGAGTGAGATCTCTTCATTCACTGCATTCTGGAAGCAAAGTATGTAGGAGTTCGAAATATTCTCACAAAATAGCTGTAAATTTCTGTCCCCCAAGAAGGATAGCTAATTTTTCTTGAACAAGTAAATTTCAGTGAGCAGGTACTGGCTTAGAGGATGAAAGTAAGTTCTTTGTAATACCTGTGTATATTTCTATTACATCAAGGTTACCTTCATCCTGTAAACAAATCTGTAATTGACATGTATATCTGTATCATCATCTATATAAAGAGGAATGTAGAATGATCAATATTTGATGGTATTTTACGTACAAAAATAGTGCATTTTCATCATGGTTAATCTGAGCACACTGTGGCACTGCATCTCAAACTGTAGCATTTTTCATATGTTTTTGTTCTTGTGTCTTTTTTGTATGGTGAAGAAACGAGCACGGTGTTTGCTATACTGTGTAGCTATCTCACTTGGCATTAGGAAGGAAATATGTCCTGCACTCAAGTGGCCCTCAGGAAAGTTGTAGACTGTGGGGGTCTGGATTCTGGAATTTAATATCTTAATAGTCACTCTGAGGAACAGCTGGTGAGACCTAGAACTTGAGTGTTCTGTACGAGGAGACTAGTTCCATGTGTTCCTGGTAACAGCATTGCAAAGGAGACATGCAGAACGCTGCAGCAGGGCTTGGTGCTTGGGAAGCATTGAAACGCTGCCTCGAAGCTTCTCCAACACGTCCCCAGTACACGTTGGGGACAGAACCAGCTGAAGCCAGGTCACGCCTTGGCATCTTCTGTTTTTCTTAGCTACAGTGAGGAGTCCAAGAGCATTCCTGAACTGTAAGTGGGATTGACTGTTTCAGCAAGATGCCTTTGAGCTAAGAGAGATGTTGCTGAAGATGTAGGCCATTAATTTTTTTTTCCTGCTAATTCCTAAAAACTTTGCTTAAAACTTCACCTGGGTGGTCTTCTTTTATCGTCTTTCAAACAGTGAGACATTTTTTAGTGAAAAAATGAACTTTTATCACTCATGTAAAACTAGCACAAGGTGCTAGCTATGGGACCACTTTACTTTCACTGTTTAAGTAAACCAGGCACGATGTATCGTTACGGCACCTGTTAAAAAGGGGATGTTTTTATTGGATCTGCTCAGGGGTATATACAAACTACTTTTATCCTGTATCTAAAAATAGCTATTGCTATTTCCTATGACAATAAATGCTTTAAAGAGCTCCAGGTCAATCAGAGTACATTTGTCTTTTAACTGCTAACGCAGTAAAATTGTTTGAATGAGATGTTTACACTTTTGCTATGTTGAGTAGCTCTTTGGGGCCGGATTTGGCAGCCTTAGTGGAAGCTAGTTTAGTATTCTTGGCCTGTAATGCAGCTTTAGTGTAGGATTTGTTTCTGTTTCATTGTTCTACATATCAATCTTCATTTTCTTCTTTTTGGCAATTCTCTTCCTGGTTCCTTTTCTCTGCGTAAAACAGGACATCATAAAATCAAGGTGATCCACCTGCAGAAGAAAGGACTGATTTGCTTTAATAACTTCAGTGACTAAAGCAGGTAACAGCACAGTGGTGAGGGCCTGCCAGCTCACTATCTGGTGGCTGTGGCTGTGCTTCTGTAAGGTTTGAAATGAGATGGCTGACCAGAGTTCTTACTGTGACTTCAATTCATAGTTTAAAGCCAGAGGAACTATGAACAATTTAATATTCTCTGCGTCTCTCCTTTATCTCACTGACGATTATATTCCATCGCATTTCCCCTTGGATGTAATAAAAGCATGTTTTCCAAAAATGTATCCGGACTTGGTCTGAAGGCACTGGAAGAGAATGCATGACTGACTGTGGTATTTACTGAGTGGTTCATTGAGGTTTGTGGCGTTTTGTTCTAAGTGAAAGATTTCTCCTTATCGTTGGTGCTTGCTTTATGTTCCACTGAGATCAAAGAGCTCTATGATACCTTATTTTTTCTGGATGAAGGTATTTAGATGGCAATAAAACCATTTTTTCATTCTTTCCAGTTAGCTAAATATTTGAACTCCTAATTCTTTCACCGTAACAACATTTTCCACAGCTTTTGAATATTTCAATGGCTCTTTCTGAACCCTTTTCAGTTTTTCAACATCCTAGGTAAGATATGTATGTAACCGCAGACCACCTTTGTACATCCAAAACATCCATATAGTTGCACCACAGTGGCTCCAAATCTTTGTCAGTCTCTGGCTAGCACAAAAAAAAAGTGTGTTCAAAAGAAAAGGCTGTTCTTGCTACAGAGAACAGAGGTAGAGAAGGGAACAATGCAGTCAGTCTCTGTAAGTGTTTCTGAAGCTACCATGTGCTAGAAATATAATAGTGAATTTTGTAATGGTAAGTAATGGTTTCCTTCCCATTCCCAAGTCTACTTAGGATGAAGGTCAGAGCCCTTTGAGCCAAGTGTTAGTTCTGACTGAGTGGTTCAAACGGGCCTAGACAGTCCGTGCTGGAAAAAGGACCCAGTCATTATATAACACCAAACATTCAGCTGTGATTAGCAACAGAACAGCTGTGCCCTGTGGCAAAAACAAGCATCTTTTTGCCTCATTTTTTGAACCTTTAATTTAAAATGTAAAACATTAAAAAAGTTCTTTTTTTTAATTATTGCTTTTCTTGCAGCTGCATGGTTTTCGTAAAGGAGAAAGCCCTTTCAAGCAGTCCTTCAGATGGCATTAAAGGTGCTGTAACTTCCTTTTGCAAGAAGAGAAACAAAATTAGTTTTGACAGTCTAAAGGTCTGGTTGTTTTTATTATCACAAACCAGCTCTGTGTCAAAAGACAAAGCAAAATGACAGTCATATACACAAGGACATATAAACAGGCAGTAAGGATAAGAAGAAACTGCATATTGTGATGCTGACCTCATTTACAGACTCATTACTGAAGAAACCCAGTACTTCGAAACTTGGCAGGCATGTGTTTATATCACTGACCACTGATCTGGTCACAGGATCACACGATTTAGAGACATTCTTGGTTGCAGGTCTTTCCAGGTCAGGTGAAGGAGACCTGCAACCCTGCTCATATTCTGAAATCCCAGGAAGGAGCACAGACAGCTTCCTGAGATGATCGTTTTTAATAGCATTAAGACACTTTACTCTGTTTTGAATTGGTAGATAAATGGGAGCTGTTCTTTTTAGTGGAAATAATGGCTTGAAAAGTACATCCAGCACCTGCCTCCAGCAGATTTGGTTCATCTGATTCCTTTGGGCTCTATTTCTCTTTGTCTTAAGGTACTGCTCCCTTAAATCAGAGCCATCAAAATTAATCACCTCTCTCAAATCAGGAGGAATGGAGTGATACGTATCTGACTGAAAAATTTAGATTCCATGTATAGATTTAGATTGCCAAAATGTTTGCAAAACAGTTTTAGAGTGAACAAGAATTTGAAAGCCATACGTAAACATTCTGAAATCATCACATCCCTTCCAGTAACCTGCTTCTTCCTTGGAAGTGAAGAGCAGAAATATTTATCAGCAGCCTTTACTGTATCAGCAAGTTTCATCTTTTTCAGCTACACCGTTACTAAGGATGTACCTTGTTCCAAATGTATCTCAGCACCTTTCTAACTGGGTATACAAATATGCATGTACAACTGCACATACAAATATGCAGTTAGTTAACCCTCTCAGTCATGGATTTTCTACAGCATCTTAAGCTCTTCTTAGCAGTTTTCTTCATAACTTGTGTTTTATACTGGCTGCTGCCTGGGTTTGTTGTTGTTTGGTTGGTTTCTTTGTTGTTTCTGTTAGTGATTTCTTAGATGTTGCTTTTTAGTTCTAGGTGCCAGCTTTATTCCATTGCTAAAATAGAATGGGCTTCTCCTCTTTCTGCTTTGAGGATCTCCATTGTTGACAATCTATTGTACTTTTCCTGAAAAGTTGTAAATTTCTTCACTTTTTAAACTGTAGTGTGTGCTACAGAGAGGTGTGCAAAGTGCTAAACTCTCTTGGTCCCCACTGCCTTCTCTTTCAGGGGCTCATTTAACAGGATAAGATCAGTAAAGTAGGGTTTTGTTTAAAGCAGAAGTTTTGTTCATGTTTCCTAGGGAATCCCTGTATGACAAAAAACACATATCACAGTTTCCTAGATCTATTTCAACATGTCTAAAACATTTTATTTTCAGGACGACCTTAAGGCAACTTTAACAGCAAAGAATCGAGAAGCCAAGCAGTTGTCTCAACTGGAAAAGACACGGCAGAGGAATCCATCAGATCGACACATTATTGTATCCTACATTTTCCAAATACAATTTCCAAAACCTCATTGAAGTTTCAAATTCTGAAACAATGAGAATCTACAAAATGACAGAATAAAGGTCACTGGGGCAATCCTAGGTCAATTCTTATGTGCCTCTGCGTTAATGATGCAGCATTTAAGTTCATGACCACATCCCATATATTTTTCCTTACACTCTGGAGTTGGACTCAGGATTGTGTAGTGGAGCAGGGCTATTCTTTGTAGGATTTCATTAGCTTTTTTCAGAAATGAGGATCTTTCTAGAAAGTTGGGCATGAGACTGCAGAAGTAGAGAAATTACTGTGATGTTGAGATGCCACCCGAGAGGACTGCATTCTGTTTTTCTCTCTGCCAAAGAACATCTACTTATTACTAACCAGATTGGTTAAATGAAGTGACGACTGATCAGACTTCCCTGTGTGACACATGGGTGTCAGCTGTAGGGTTGAAACTTGGGCTGTGATGCAGAGTTGTCTTCCAGAAGGATTAAGGTAGTAAATATTAACAGGAAAACATTATCCCTCAGGGAAGATGTTCCCTTTTCCTCACTCTTGTGGTAATTCCTATTTGATTTCATATACAGATAGCAGCTATGTAGGTCGTTCTGAAACTAATGCCTCCTATTTATTTCTAGGAAAACTGCAACAGCTACAAAGAGCATGATGACACTATTTGATAGAGAAAATTCTCAGCTACAAAAAACTGTTTTTCAGTATAGTCACCACCACTAGCTGTGCATTTTCAACAGCAACAAACAAGAGCCTGCATGCCACACTCATAAAAATCTGCACCAGCAGAAGTGACTGCTGTCGCCACTGCTGAAACACACCACCACCACCTCACTGTGCTCACATCCACTGTTTGATCTCCAGAAACATTCACCAAGTGTTGATGAGCATCAATGAGTGCAATTTTTTTTCACATGTAAGAATTCAGTTCTATATCTTTGCTTCATCCGCACTTCCATGTCAGGCACCATTATGCCAGACTGCCCCTCTGCTGCCATCTGTCACACAGCAACAAAATGGAATGGAATATTGGTGGGAAGGTTCAACCTCTGCTGCCATCCCACCAGCATCCACCTCCAAGGTCATGGGCCAACACAGTAAAGTAGGAGGCATTACTTTCAGAAAAGCCCTTGTAGCTTGTTTCTTTTTGTCTCTTTGCACTTTGAGATACCTTCCGTGCCCTGTTTGGTAGTGTTTTGTAGCTTCTTGTAACACCTGTGGGTTTTGTACTTAAGATTTTGTCTGAGAAGTTCAGTCTATTTTGCATACCTTTGGGCATGTGCATACCAAACACGATGCATTTGCATTTAAAGTGATCAGCACAAAGTGCATAAAAACTACTGGGAGCAGGAAAACATTGTGCAACTTCATGAGGTTTCCACAGGTCAGGGAGAAACTCAGCACTACAAACACTCTTTGCCTTGGGATGGAAAAGAACACTCCAGTAGAGTGAGTTACGTGGCAGACCTGTGATAAATTCTGGTGGGAGGTGGGTACAATGCATGTGAACATTTGTAGAATGAAAAGAGCTTATGCTTCCTTCTGCATGTAGCGTCTTGTCTCAGTCTTTTCTATGGATGCCCTGCACAGTCTCTGTTGTTAGTCTTTATTTTATGACACTTCAGTCAGCTGCTCTGCCACACTGCCCCGGTCTCAGCTAACATAATATTCAGAGCCCTCGTTAGGTGAGCTTACTTCCAATCCCTGACCCTGTTGCCAAAAGAGAAATCTATTTCATCTGAGTTGGGCTGGAATACGTTCAGTTGCATTTGAGGATTCATGCAGGCCAGCTCTTAGATCTGTGAGGCTTCCCCTTGTTCGTGGATGATAGCACAGCTGTTAGGCTCCAGCAGGGGTTCTGCTTTTCGTGCACAGCTGTGATATTTCAGCAGCTAACAGCCTTGGCTGCAGATACCAAAGGAATTGTACTTGCTTCCAGATTTCAAGTCCATCTTACAAACGATGGGAGTAGCTCAGTTTTGCAAAGAAAACCTTGCCAGATGCATTTATTTTTATATAAAAATGCTTTTCTGAAATGGTCTACCTAGCTTCTCTGAGTTAATTAAAAAAAAAAAAAAAAGTAAATAACAAAACCCTCAGTCCAAGACAAAACAGCTGTCCTGAAATACTTCAGCCTTGATGTTGGAATTCTGGCAGAGCTGTAGCAAACTGCAGTGAATGTAACAGGAAGCTTCTGACAACATTGTAGCAACACCCTCCAAGTATACAGAAGTTGTCAAATATCTGAGGTAAATGCTTCACAACATTTAACAGGTGGCAGTGGAAACATCTACTTTTGTGAATAGTGATTATTTTCCTATTTATTTCCTTTACTAATATTTCCAGTCACAGGTGAGTGTTTCAGAAGAGAAAATATCAAACTGCTGCTGTGGAAACTATACAACAAAGAGACTTCCTCTCCCAAAGTGTCTGCACATATCTGGCCACTCTATTCAAGATGAATCAAGAAGATGCATTTGATCATCGTAGAAATAAACTGTATTTGTGTGTGTAATGGCTGCTTATGCATAGCAGCTGCCTTCCTTTAGCAGAGAGAGACTGATTGTAGTAATTGAGAAAACACAGTGTCTTTTTGCACTGTTTTCATCCCATGCTTTGGACAAAAAAGAGAAATGAGCGCATGACCTGATGTAATACTCTCCTGGGCTACATCACAGGAGGTGTGGGGCCTGCAGGTCACGGGAGGTGACTCTGCTCTCATGAGAGCCCACCTGGCACACTGCATTCAGCTCTGGGGCCCCCAGCATAAGGATTTAGAGCTGTTAATGCTGGTCCAGAGGAGGCCACGGGAATGCTCAGAGGGCTGGAGCACCTCTCCTGTGAAGACAGTGTTCAGCTCACAGAAGAGAAGGCTCCAGGGAGACCTTATAGCGGCCTCACAGTGCTAAAAGGGACCTACAGGAAAGATGGGGAGAGACTCTTTGTCAGGGAGTATAGTGCTGGGACAAGAGGTAACAGTTTTAAAAAAAAAAAAGGTAGATATAGATTAGACGGAAAGAAATACTTCACTGAGAGGGCAGTGAGGCACTGGCACAGCTGCCCAGAGAAGCTGTGGGTGCCCCATCGCTGGAGGCGTCCAAGGCCAGGTTGGATGGGGCCCTGGGCAGCCTGATCTGGTGGGAGGTGGAACTGGATGGTCTTTAAGGTCCCTTTCAGCCCAAACTATGTTATAATCACTACTAATTTTATATGCCAAGTGATTGCAGAATTGTGTCTGTGCAGACTTTAACCATTTTGGCATGGAGATTGTTTCAAGTTGATGCACCTGTAATATAAATTAGTAGATTTTGAAGTGACAGAGCATGCCTTACACGTGTTTTCCATAGATACCTAACAGTAAAAACTAGATCATGGGAACTGGGCCTTTGATGTCTGTTTCCATGCCATAGCACTCAGGTTTAAGAAAAAAACAATTCCAAAGATAGATGCAGTGCTGGAGAGGTGGGAAGAATTCTTCATCTTGATGATAGGATACAATTGCTTGATCCATACACCATTTCCAAATCCCAGGACAGAACAGATTCCTGATGATGCTGACACAGCCTGTAAGTAAAGCCCAGCCCATGATGTTTGACCAGTTACTGAAGGACAACAAAGTAATTTTAGACCCAAAGGTTGCAGTTTAAGTGCAAGATCCTAGATCTTTGCATCTTTCTTTTTTTTTCTAACATAGCACAGTTCTCAGACTTTACTTATCCAGATTAGCTTCAATATTGTTATTTAAATGGTACTGTGCATTTTGTTACAGTTCAGTTATATCTAATTAAAATGCACATTGGAAATGCTTTTTGTAGTAACAATAAGAAAACCTGGATTTATGCATTAGCACTTGGTCTGTGTAACCCTTTCCCAGTGCCCTGTTAAAGATATTTCTACAAAATAATCACATAAAATGTTTTTTATATAAAGTATTAAAAGTACATGAAATGCTTTTGGATCTAAAAATGGTAACGGGCAGTGATGTCTGCTTACCCACCACTCTGGTCTGTGCATTCCTACCTTCTCCTTTTTTAGCAGCTCTCAAAAACTTATTCTGAAGGGTAAACTCTTGTGGGCCAGGCTAACTCCCTGAACCCAGGCACTGTGTAGTCAGATGTGTCTTGGCTTGACCAGCGGAAGTAGCAGATGAGCATTTTAGAGAGCGAGTTCAGACAGAGAGACCCCCCCCCGACGGCTTGGAGTTGTTCGTTTGTCATGTTTCAGGTGAAAATAACAGTATAAAAGACACCTTTATTTATTAAGCTACAAACACAGTAATCCATATGTGTAGTATTTTGAAAAGCAGTATTTAAAGGTTTCATAGCAATTCTAGCAAATAACTTTGCATCAAATACAGCACTGATTTCTCCTTTGTTACTTTACCAGGCTGAGAGTGAATTGCAGAGAGCTTCACTGGATGCAACTCGAACAACTCGGCAATTGGAGGAAACCATTGATAATTTTGAGAAACAGAAAATAAAGGACATAAAAGTACGTGTGCTCCCATATCAGCATATAACCTCCCCCTTCTTCTTGAATAACATTGACTGTAGTTACTCTTTGGCAAGATTTACACCTGCATAAATACAAAGTTCATGATACTGAGTATTCTGTAATCTAAACATCGTGAACTTTTTAACGTGAAAAATAGTTCATTATTCTTAGTTTCCTGAATTCAGAGTTTTCCTGTGTTAGGTTTAGCACCTGCAGTTTGTACCACTTGCTGTATTCACTGGTAACTGCATTTCTTAGTAGAATGATGTGTGGATTAATATCAGCAAAATTAACAGAAATAATGAGAAGTAAATGATGTATTTATCCATGCCAGAGTTTTTGTAGCTTACTGTAGTGCAAAGAGCACCAAATGTTTAGTGACTGCAAATAATCAAAGCTTTCATTTCTCTCTTAACCTCAAACATGAAGTGGCTTAAGTCCCAAAGACTACAGTAACTGAAAAGCATTTAAATGGTGTAATCTCAAATAATAAAAGTGAGATTGGTTTTATTAAGACTAAATAGGAAAGAACGATTAATAGGAATAGGGTTGGGGGGAAAAAAACCACCAAACCAACCGGTATTTGATGTTAGATTAACACGAGAAAGATTGTGTGAGTTCCGTACACATCAGCAGTTAAGAGTTTTTGTATATCTTTCATTACAAAAATACGTAATTATCTGTAAATTACAGATATGTATAAAGTTGACCGTTAATTGGTCCCCAGTAAGTTAAAATAGATTCCTATCAATAAATAAAAAGTCAGTGAATAGTTCTTGTGATTAGATTGCAGGGAAAATGAGCTGGGTTTTAATTACTCCTTATTTTATTTACTCCTTCTGAGTCTTCTCTTCAATATTGGAGCGCTTCCTTAGAGTTTAGTATGGAATGACAATTGGATAGGTGACAGACCACCTAGGATTTACATTTAATTTCTGAAAATCAGCTCCGACCACTTGTTACAAGAACAAACTAGGTATTGTGCCGTTACTTGTATCATACAAATAACAAGTATAGAATTCACTAGTTTATGGCATTTCAAATAGAAATTTATTTTATTTATTAAGAAAACTATATTTTCATTTGCTTTTAGAACATATTTTCTGAATTTATAACTATTGAAATGCTATTCCATGGGAAAGCTTTAGAGATTTACACTGCTGCCTACCAAAATATCCAAAATATTGATGAAAACGAAGATTTAGAGGTAAGAGTGATTAAGATCTGCTTTCTAATTTACATGCTACAGAAAGACAGTTCTCACACTTTAGTGCTATATATGTCTGGGGCACAAAAATGCAACATTGTTTTTCTGGTTCTCAGAACAAACTTCTCATTCACACAGCCCTTTTTTGCCTTTCTCCAGCAAGAGCATATACAGGTTTATAAACTCAGAGAGTTTAGAAGCAGACAGGAACCACACTGACCATGTAATCTTTCCTACAAAATACAGATAAGAGACTTTTCCTAAACTAATTGCCATTCCAAGCTCAGCTGAGCACATTTTAAAGAACAGCTCTGCAGTGAATCTTGCTGTAAAGATGCACAGTGAGAGAGGTTACGCTGCTCTGATGAGATCTGAAGAGTAATTAGTCCATTAAAAATTTCTTGTCTTTCTGTTCCACTTTTTTTTCATTTCAGTTGTTTTTTATTAGGCTGTATGCCATGGCAATTTTGTGCTGTTTTAGTTTCACGATTAAAATACCATGTAACACCACTTAAAAAATACCCTGTAAGTCAGTATTTTACTTTTCACAACCAAATTTCTAATCTCATTTTAGAGGTCTTGTTAATTTGAGAAGATAACGCTTTCCATTAAAATACTGACCACAGTTCTCTCGTTTCACATTATTAATAAAGTCTTGCATAAATTCTCCTATTATTTCTAGTATGAGGCTGTTCTGTAACGTACTCTTTTTGGCTATGGGAAAGAACGTATAATGGATACCACACTCTCCCCTATGCTCTAAAGTTGTTCTTGAACTGCATATTGCTTGAACATTTCAGACAAAATACCAGACATAACTGTGACTGGCAGCAAGGATTTGCTTGTGAAAGGGCCAAGAGTCATCTCCCCAGGAACTGGAGAGCATGAGGGGAGTTGCTGGGTTAGGTTAGCCTGAAACTCACCGTATGTTGATGGGAAACCATTATAAATTTTCATTTGTACATCCCCTCAGACATCTGAAGAATTTACCTGATATAAATGCATTGACAATGCAAACAAGGATGTTGTTTCAGCTAAAAGCAATCACTCCAAACTACAGTTGATGCATCTGTTAATTGTCCAGTGCTGCGCTCCTGTTGGTCTCAGTTTTGGTGGTGGTGTAACAGCTTTCTTCATCTGAACAGGTTTTTCGAAGTTCGCTTTATCCACCAGACTATCAGTCTCGCTTAGACATAGTTCGTGCAAATTCAAAATCCCCCCTGCAAAGAACTGGCTCCTTAAAATCTTCGTTGAAGACAGTACAGGTAAGAAAGAAAAATCAAATGCTAGATCGCTATATAAAAAAAATGTCTTAAGGAGAACCTTGGCTAATGTAGTGGATTTATGTATCTTTGGTCAGTTCAGGGCAGTTAGGGCATAAAGATCGCATGTAACTTTTAATAATGCAGCTTATAAATATTTTTATTTGAGGAAAGAAAAAGTTGTTTTTTTAAGCAGTGTCACTTATTTTTGAAACTGCCATTTCCAATGATACCATTTCTTTCGTTAACAAACCGTGGCATCTCACAGTGCAGAGATCTCGGGGCTTCTTGACACAGAAGTGACATTCTTTAAATAATATTTGCATATTCCTGGTCACAGTATCCAGGCTGTTGTTCATCACTGGTGAAAAAGAGCGTTCTGTCTCTGAGAATTTGCTCTACCAACAGCGTTATTGTGCTCTTTGTAGATGCCATGGAAAAAAATAGGCATTACTTTCAGAGCACCCTACGTATTTTAGATGTTAATGCTCTCTTAACCTGTGATTGTTATATCTGAGACGAATGGGAAGTCACCTAGACCTAGAGGGAAAATAATGCCATCTTACTCTGTTACACAGTGTATCCAGAGGATCATACAGCAGAAAAAACGCGGTGGAATACCCTAATGCAGTCACTAGAGAGCAGTAAAGAAGCGCAGACAGCCTGATCAGCACCCCCCAACTGCCCTGTCCCTTTTGATTCTGCAAATACTGTATTGCATCAGCACCCTGAACTCCACAGGGGGCTGCAATCTCTTAAAGCCACCGAACATCTCCCTAGCAAAAAACGCTGCTTTCAGGAAAACCTTCTGGCAACAACTGCTTTTATCTTTCTGTGGATCTTTCACTCCTAATGTTTACACAGCTGTTTGATATCATGCATCAGCGTAATCTTTTACTGACCATAAAAGTTTGGAGTTTTCAGTTCAAAGCAGTACAGAGCAGTATAAATGATACTAAGCAGTTTGCACAACATCACAGACTAAGGGTGCAGAGGGGCAAAGTCACTGCACAGCAGGTGGGATGAACTGTGCCTGTAAGAATACAGCGTTTGTCCTTCAGAGGATTTAGCAGATACCATCCTTGAATGAATTTCTGGCTCTGTAACTAGTTTCCTGTGATTACTTCTATACTGAAAATTTGCAGTAATCCGTGGGCACGTAGCGAGCTGGTTTGCACCTGTCTGTCCAGGGCTGCAAAATATTTTAACCATAGTTGAAACTGTGTGGGAAGGTGTTCTTACACTGCCCACTGTGTAAGACGTGAGGAGATACTATTTGTATATACACTATCATGTATGCTATTATTGATGCTGTTATTTTTTACTATTTATCTAATTAGTGTGATCAGAGCTACTTGACTAGCAAGGAGAAAAAGCCAAAATAATCAGGAAGTGGAAAGGAGAAGCTTTTATTCAGAAATATGATTTAAGTTCTTAAGAAATTCAGATGCTCTTAAAAGATAAAACTAACGTTTCAAGTTTGTTTTTTTTTTTAATCTGTTGAAATTAACCTACCTTAACAGGCTCGATTTGCAGCACTGCTGTCTCTCCAATTACAAATCAGCATCATTGTCTCCATCTTCTTTTGCAGGATGAAAGATTGCAATTTTAGGTGTTTAGACTCGACCCAGTTCCATCTGATGATTAACTCAATTTTCTGTTACATTCAGAAATTTGTAACCAAGTATTTGCTTAAACCTAAATGATGTATTTTGTGAGCACCACCAAGGATTCTTCTGCTTTCATTAGTTCAGTAAATACAGTTTATGCACACAGTTTTTGTTACACACACAGCAGTACAAATTATGAAATCTCTGAAGTCAGAATTCAATAACCAGCTTTTTTTAAGAAGTTTTAGACAGAGTGTTGGGAGTAAGTTTTGTCTGCAGTACTGAAGTTTGTATATACAACTCCGTGTGAGAGAACTCAGGAAACATCAGCGCTACAGACACCCTCAGAGAGCTGCTGAACCCAAAATCATTTTTCAGAAACATTCCAGAAGACTTAGATAGCCGTCTTTGTTGAGTTTAATGTTCCTTTTTTCAGGGAAAAAAAAAAAGTGTTCTGCTGTAAATTGTAAACGTTCCATATTCTGTGAAGAATCCGTCTTCAACAGGAATTCGACTGAGCTCTCATTAGAAAAAAATATTGATGACAATCTTTAGTTGTTCTGATGGGCAAGCACTGATGCACAGTGAAAAATATTGAGACTTCTACTAAGGTGTCTAATTTGTTCTCAGAAACATCTTAGAGCAGCGCTGCACTGAGTTCTTCCTTTAATCGAAAAGGTTTGAAGTCTTCAAGATAAGGTTATGCCCTAACACTCACCTTCACCCTGCTACCTCGGCAGCCAACCCAGCAAAAAACTGACTCGGACCCTGTTGACTTTTAACATTAATTCAATCAGTCCATAGCTTTCCCTATCATATAAGAGCTCTCAAGACTATGGGCATTTTTAGCTTTTAAGAATAATTTACTGTATTTTGTGCCTTGATATCTGTTGGCATTGTGAATTTTACTGTTATGTTGCAGGATTAAGGGCACAAAAAAACCAACATACAAGTACTTAGACTTTGAACGCCAACAGAGAAGTTTATCTTCTAGGATTAAAAACGTACTTCTGCTGAATCTTCATTCTAGATTTCCAGCAGTATAAGGAAAAATGAAGAGGAAGAAGAGGAGGAAGATGAAGATGAGGAGGAGGAAGAGGATGTATAGATGCTAAGAAGAAAGAGACCCGACAAACACCATTCTGAGCGTCTTAACTGACTGGAAAATAGGAAATACGTCTTTTTGCATAAAGGCATTTATGTATTAATCAAAAACAACACTGTGGTTGTATTTTTAAAATTCCAACAGGAGCAAGAATTGGTACTAACAGTAGCGTGTTCTACAGACAACAAGTGACCTGTTTCAAATAATGGAATGCAACTTGCTGAAAATGGACAGCGTCAGTAGCTAGAAAATGAAAAATGTAAATAGAATCCCGTATTATATAGACACAGATGTTACACTGCAGTCACATCTCCATGACACAGAACATTCAAAAAGTGTAGTAAACTGACAAGCTTCTTTTCTCATTTTTCCTGAGGCTTGACCAAGGTGGCTTTTGATTCCTTAACACGCACAGAATGAAGCATTAACGTTTAAGGACCTAGCCCACTATCTTCTCTCAATACTGCACTGCTTCTATTTAAAAGTGCCTTCATACTGAATCTCACTGATATTTTATATAGGTGACATTATTATGTTAGTTGATGTTCCATATCTATAGTTCAAGTTTCCTGTGTTTAACTGGTTGACGCAGTTACCACCTCCATCCAACACGTAAGAAATTACACATTGAGTGTAATTTCCAGCTGTTATAAGGAATCTTCATGAATTCTAAAATGAGCATTTTTAAAGGTTTTTAAGATGTTAAACACGTGTAAATATAGGATTTAAACTTATCACTAGGAAAACAATTTCAGGCTAATAAACAAATACTCTCAGTTAAGGAAATAAACCATAAAATACTTTTTTAATATTGATGTTAACCTTGTTCATTGATGCAGAGTATGCAACGCTTTTTTTTGTGAAGTGAGAAAACAGGTTTTGCCAAAAATGTGATAAAAATGTAAGTAAGTGAAAATGTCACTATAGAGGGTTCTGGTTTAAACCCTGACAACAGTTTTACAACAGAATGACATAATATCATTTAAATACTGCTGACAAGGAGTAGAATGCTAATGACCAAAACCTAAGCAGTACCCAGGTAACTAATTTCCCTCTATTTCAGCAAAAAGGGTACTGGTTGTTTTTTTTGCTAAGAATTTGTATCACAACATTGGAACCATGATCATCACCACTCTCCCTTTTCATATTCAGTCAAGTAACTTACTCCAATTCCTACACAAACAGTTAACGTGGTGGCTGCACCAGGGTGGTACAGCTACATGCAAACAGAAGTTATTTCTGCACTGTGCCTTGATAAGGGGATTCTTAATAAAGAAGAAAATAGTGTTTACATCAACTCCCAACTAAATGATTAAATGGGATACAAACAAGTTTACCGTCCCAGAAACTAACAGTCGCTTAGCAGCAGTTACTCAAACTTTCTTGAGCAGACAATGCCACTGGAGCAGGCTTTTTCCAAAACATCTCACGCTTAACCAGCAAATGGCATAATAAAAGTTTCCTTACCTTCCAGCCTCCAAATCCTTTTAGTTACAAAAAGGTGTGCGTGCACGTGTGTACCAACACTACTCTAGAAGCATGGTAAAAATTTTACCAACTTATATTCAGTACTTGATAACTGCTGTTGCGTAGTAGCTGGAAGAACTTTAAAAACCAACAAACTGCGTAAAGCTGATTAACTGGAGGATAAAATAGCTTCTTTCACTCTAAGAAGCAACAGCTGACAGAGACAAGAATTAGTAGTAAAAACGTTAGCTTACAAAAATAACAACGAAGGTTTCAACTTTGCAAAGTTCTTCAGTACTACAACTACTGTCTTGTACACGTGCAATGTCTGTGCTGTACAGAGTCCCTGTCTACACAACTGAAGTTTCCTAATAAGCCTGAATTGTAAAGATGCAGTGTTTCTTCCTCAAATGGACTAGCTTTTACTTCTTACTAAAATTTGTATGTGCTGGAACCAAAGCAATCAAAACATTCTGAATACTGATACACAGCTTATTTTCCTATACAAGAAAATAACACTCAGCTGCCAGCACAGTTCCCGTTAACAGATGTCAGTTAAAACTGACCATGTATTGACCTGGAACGCATCCACACCATCACTAGCAAGTTAATGTTCATATTACAAGCACGTGAAGGTGAAACAAGACCACTGAATTTGGCTAAAGCCGAAATTCTTCATCCAATTGCAATATTCACTGTCTGCCTCAAAGATATGACACTGTGAGGAGAGAACAAGGAAGCCTATCCACCTGATCCATATAGACTTCTGGAGTCCTTGGAAGCCATATCTTCATTGCTATTTTGGCAAACTGTAACAGTTCAGTCTTCCCACGGAAAGCAATCAGCGTCATTTTCACTAAGACCCACGTATGCCGAGAATAATAGTTGAGATCAGTAACTATGCAAGTTTTAAATAGGACACACACTTAATAGCAATTTATTTTTTATTTTAAAAAGTTGCAAAGCTAGCAAAGCCAGCTAATGTGAACAGGAAGATTTT
This sequence comes from Penelope pileata, assembly GCA_013396635.1. Taxonomy (NCBI): domain Eukaryota; kingdom Metazoa; phylum Chordata; class Aves; order Galliformes; family Cracidae; genus Penelope; species Penelope pileata. The sequence goes on from WBMW01005542.1 coordinate 1,203,556, forward strand.
TCTTATAATAGTGATGCCTGCAACCACATGAAACTGAACAGCTTACACAAAAAAAGTCATTTTTTAGTTTTATTAAGCTAACCTCAATAAGAACTGTTATTTACTAATGCAGGTAGCACTAAAGTTTTTCTATTTGAACGGTCTGTGTGGTCAGTCAATCAACACTTACAATTTTATTTGATGCAAAGTCAGGGGACAAGGAATTAAAGCAAACTAGAAAACAAACAAAATAAACAAAAACCCAACAAATTTAAAAAAAAAAAATAGGCATTAGAATTCCATGCTTTTATACCTTGATGTAAGATATTCAACGTCCTCCAGAATTTCAGGGCTCTTCTCTGCCACAAGAATTAGGCACTGTACATTTCTCATATTTTAACCATACAGATATTTCAACCAAGAACTAAACAACTGAGCTAGATATTATTTACAACCGTTGATGGAAACCGTTTCTTCTGCATCTACTGGTAATTAGAAAAAGTGAATGTAACTGTCAATACTGTCAAGTCTAGAATATTTTATTCTAGAGCATCTTACTTCCTTTACAGCAAACTCAACTTAACTTTCCGTGGACCAATGGGCCTATCGTTCAATTCATTAATAGCAGCCATAGCTTCCTCATAGTTTGTCATAGCGACGATGGCATCGCCTGAAGGTAATCCTTGTTCGTTATACTGTACAGAAACTGACTCTGGTATAACTCTGTAGCCATAGAAAAAATCCAGAATCTCATTAGGAGTCGCTTTAAAAGGTAAATTTTTCAAGCGAATAGGTACAACACGTTCAGAACCACCACTGAAATTTGGGTCCGGCATAAATCTTCCTTCAGGAAAATTTCCCATTTTGTTATTCCCAAACTCCATTCTGCCAAACGGTTTGCCGTCACCAGCAAAATCCATGAGGGGTGGCGGACCTCTAAAATCCTTAGGAGGGCACATGAAGTTCTCAGGGGGGTGCCTAAATTCAGGAGGATGCCTGAAGTTCCCTGGGGGACCAAACGAATGCATGGGTGGCCCTTGTGGTGGTCCCGGTGAGCCAATGGGACGGGAAAGCTCACCTCTGTCGTACGGATGTGAATGACCCTGCATGTCATTTGGTGGAGAGAAGGGAACATCTACACCAAACTTCTGCATCTGATCTTCAGATATAAGTCTCAGCAATACCTCCGTTCCCAAGAACCTTTGACGATTTAAGCTTTCTGCTTTCATGGCTTGTTCTTCAGATTTAAACTTCACTAACGCTTCTCCCAGCCCAACTCCTTTGTCATCATACAGCAAGTAAATATCATCGTCATCAATATCAAACCTCTCAAAAAACTTCTGCACTTCAACTTTCGTCACATCGAATGGAAAATTCCTTACATAAGCACACATTTTCAGGCCAGAATGACCTTCCCGGTAACTCTTATCTGTCATGGCCTGTCCAGGATGATCTCTCTCCTGCGATCTTTTCCTCTCGTAAGAATCAATCATTTTCAACATTGACTTTTTTGAAATAGGAAAAATGTAAACAGAACGATTGAGAAGAACCTTTCTATGACATTCCAAAGCAGCCTGATAATCCCTCTCATTCCTTAACATCACAAAGGCATCTCTAGTCCTCTTCTGATGCTTCTCCGATAGAAGCTTGATTTGTTTGCTGCCTATATCCAGGCCAGGGAAGAATTCTCTCAAATCTCTCTTCTCCACATTAGTTGACAGATTCCTTAAGTGAATGTAATATTCCTGGCTGGGAGGTGAACGAGAACGCGTTCTTTGCCTCCTCGGTGATCTTGAATGGGAATGTTTCCTTGCATGCATGTAGCCTGAACTTCTTGGAGAACGTTCTTTGCATAAGAAGTGATCCATTTCATTTGGCACGTCTACGCTCCCACCATATTCGATCCACCGTTCCTCTGTAGTTGGACTTATTTCTATAAACCTCTGACCCATGTACTGTCTGTGACGTTTAAGTCCTTCTAAGGCATCACCAGGCGTAGCAAATTTCACCAAGCAATTTCCGTTGTTTAAACCGTTACGATGCTTTATCAGAATCACTCCATCCACACGTATTCCAGAAAGGAAATCACGTACTGCATCTTCTGTTGCGGAGTAAGGTATACCACGCAGAAATAAGTAAAGGTCATCTGGGTTAAATGGATGAGGATCCTTTCTCGACTGATAGTTTGATTTAGGCATGCCTACATCACCTTGTCTTGTGCCGTTGGCATGGAAGCCAGCCTCCGGATGATTTGGTGGGCCATAACCAGGTTTATTTATTCCTTTTGTAAATGGGGCGACTAAGTGGGGCATGTCTCCAACACCTGATGCACCAGAACCATTAGCACCTGTTCGTCTAGACCCAGACATAGTTTCTCGTCCCCCACGGTCAAATCGTTTCCGGCTCATTTCTATAGTATTCTGCATTTCTGCCTTGCTGCTGAGAAAGAGCTCTATGCGGGAGTCCTTGATAAACCCTCCTGAACAGCTCATGGCACGCCGTGCATCTTCATCTGTTGCAAATATAATAAAAGCCTCCCCAATTTCTCCTCCAATAATATGCACACCTCCATCGGGAATATTCAATCCCAAGAAGAAACGACGAATATCTGCAGGACCCGCAACAACAGGAAGCCCCTGTAAACGGATGACTACAGCCATGCTGAGCTCAACCCACAGCAAATATCACCTGCAGACAAAAAGGTACACATGATAGCACGTCTTTAGTACTCAGCTATTACAGTATCTTAACACTTAAACTAGAGCCTTTTTAATGAATGTCCTCGTCTCAATCAAGAGAGAAGGCATCAAAAAAACCCTACAAGTTCACAACAATAGGATTGAAACAAGATTCACTGGAAGTTGATTAGTCGGAACAATTAGCTACTCCACCTGCACACGTGCACAAGTCTATCAATATTCCCTATCCTAAGGGCAACAAAATCCTCCTCGGTCACTCGTCACCATCCACGATACCTGAAGAACACCTCAAGTCTTTCACGGCACAGCTGCTGTATGCCAGAGATCTCAGCCCACTCCTAAGGAACATAAAATTCCTGTTTACTTTTGAACAGGAAATTTGTGAACATAAACACTAAAAATACTAGATGACAAAAGGAGGAAAGAAAAAGAGTAATTGCGACACTGGAAAATGAAGTAATTCACCAGCAGCGATGGCTTTACTGCTTTGACAAGTTGATCTAACCAGTGATCAGACCTGTTCAACAATGTCTGGTTTCTCAGTGTTCAAAAATGTTGTCTCTTTCATGAAGTCATTGTATTAATTGAAGCAGCCACATGCACTCAGGAAAGCATATCCTAGTTCCCAGTCTGTGAGAAAAAAATTGCCGTGTATGATCTTGTCACAATACTCAGTGAGAAGTGTTAAGCTTTTGGCAGCTTACCTGTTTCTGCTTGGAAGACCTGATAAATTCTGTAAAATCAACTTAACTGTGGAAAGAAAATGAAACATAATTAATGGCTGATATCTGTACTTAGGTTTACAAACTTTGCTACATTGCTGCAGCTTCCATAGCAGCGGCTAATATTAAAGCCAGGCACGTAATGAAACCACAATCTGAGATAAAACGAAGGCCTCCTTCCATGTTCCAAGGAACATTATATCTTTGTGTTTCCATTTTAGAAGCAAAGGAAATTCAAAAGTTAAGTTGACTTCTGCAAATGATGAAAACACGATGAGGTATTTGGTCATCAATTGTGCCACACCGAACTGTTGAAATCAACCATATTTGACAAGAAATCAAGGGGGAACCCTCAATTCTTTGAGTCCTTGAAAGATGCATAAGTCCATCTCAAGATTACAGTACGTGTCCATTCTTCTGAAATCCACCTGCTTTCAAAGCTCACAACAAGAGTATGCTACTCACCAGTCCAGCATTGCCCTTAACATACACAGTGAAGACACTCAGAAGTGCAAAAGTACGGAGCAAAGAGAAACTTGGAAGAGTTCTTCAATTCGCAAAGCAGAATCCAGTATTTTCCCTAAACATTAACTGCCTCCTAAAATCACTTACTACACTGACTTGACCACATCCAGACTTTCAACACTGTCACCTAATGTCCCACAATACACAGTACAATGCTCTCAGAACAAAGACAAGCTGCCAGAGCAAACACCTACATCCCTTTGAAAGAAACAAGAGCCCAAGGCCCTGCTCACAGCCATTTGGGAGTACCTCCATAAAAAAACCCTTGTTTGGTCACAACTATAAAGCACTACGTCCTGGTGCCAAGTTACCCACTGAACACAGCAACTCTCATTCCACCTAAGTCTTGCAAAACAAGAGCAAAGACCAAATTCTGTAACTAACACATTCCAGGTCACTTCCACGTCAGCACCTCATAGACGCAACAAACCAAAACCAAATGCCTGTTTAATACTTGCACTGAAGACCATCAGCTCTCCGTGTTTTTGTGGTGAGTTGACCCCAGCCAGCGGCCACGCAGTTGTTTACTCCACGTCCCCATCAGTGGGACAGGGAAGAAAATAAGACAAACACAGGAAAACGTGAGGGTCAAGGTAAAGACAGCTTAATAGGTGAAGATGGGAAACAAAAAAGCCAAACAAAGGAAATCACTCATCATCTCCCACAAGTGGATGGGCTCCCAACCTGCCTCAAAACAATGGCCACCTCAGAAGCCAAAAGGACACCCTGCCTCCTCCCTGAAGAAAAAGCCACAAAACAAAAGCTGCCTTCTTCCTCTACCTCGGTTTGTGTTGCTGAGCATGATGCTATGTGGCACAGAACGTTTCTCCGGTCAGTGTGGATCAGCTGCCCCGGCCGTGCGCCCTCATGACCTCTTGCCCACTCCCTGTCTGCTGGCTGGAGTGGCTGAGTGGGAGGAAGAGAAAGCTGTGACGCCACGCGAGGGCTGTGTAGCAATACCCAGAGCACCGGTGTCGGCAACACTATTCAGTCACAAATCCAAACACTGCACCATCCCAGCTGCTACGAAGGAAGTTAACTACATCCCAGCCAGACCCACTGCACTCTGTAATCTATCCTCTCCATGGATGTGAAAGCATTGCCAAGAAGTAAGGAGAAATTCAAGGGAAGGATTTTCTTTGTAGGGCCTTCGTATCTTGAAAAGTGAAATCCGTTGCCCTGCCACTTGCCGATGGCTTTAAGCTGTAGCATTTCTGAATTTCATCCCAATTTTTACACAGCATTCAGAACAGATCTCCTCAGTACTTCTTCGGTGACAACTGGCACGTTCTCCACGATGTACCATGGGCACAACACACAACCTCCAGCGGTTAAAACCAGACTCAATTTAAGAAGTCCTCAAACAGAAAAGCAAGATCTGATACAACACCTTTACTGGCTGTAGGTTACACAGCCAGGAAGCAGAAGGACCAGCAGACAGCCATCCAACGGTTTAAACGAATGACCAGAGAGCGTGACTGCTAGGATGCAAGTGCCAACTCATGACCTGAGCAAGGACCTCAGAAAACAGGGATTTGCTTCATAAACAGGCTGACAACCTCATGCCACCGACTGAGAAGCAGAGAAGCACACACACTGACGCTGTCAGAAACATTGCGTTGGACAGGGTTACCCACAATGCAGGATTACACCGACACTTCTGCGCCCTCAGAAAGTTTCAAATGCCACTGAAGCCTCACTAAAGAAACACATTGCTTAAAATAAGAAAAACAAACAAAAAAAAAGGACATTTTATGAAACTAAGCCTGAGCCAGACGAGCACTCTTACTGCGCTGTAAGGATTGCAGTGACCTATATGCCAGGTGCAAGCCAGAAGGAACATGGCCAGAAACACAACTGTGACACCGGCTACGTATGAGACTCATGAAACAGCCGGTGTGGTGACATCGCCTCGTGGCTCCCACCGCCTTACACAGAGCCCGCAGCACCGGGGCACAGTGTCACTAATCGCTTTTCCCGTGGCGGACGGCAGATGCGAGGGAGCGAAGCAGCCGCAGGAAGCAGCGCAAGGCTCGAGGGGAAACGGGTCCCGCCCGCAGCCCAGGGCCGCGGGATGGCGGCCGGGGAACGCGGCGAGCGGGAGGCCACGCCGAGGAGGCGGCCCTGCAGGGAGCGAGCCCGGCTTCCCCAGAGCAGGGCCGGCGAGAGGCCCCGGGGAGGGGAGGGCGAGAGGCCGCGGGCAGCGCGAGGAGGCCGCGGGCCCCACAACGGCCGCACAGCGGTTCCGCGAGGGCCCGGCGGCCGAGAAGCGGCAGCGCGCGGCGGGAACTCCGCGCCCCGGTAACCGGCGGCGCCCCGGTAACCCCGGCGCCGTTCCTCGCGCCATCCACCCACCGGCCGCGCCGCTAGGACGGTCTCCGCGCCGCGCCCCGCAGCTCCCGGCGCAGCACCGCCAAGATGGCGCCCTCCGTCGCTCCCTCCCACAACGCTCCGCGGTGGCGCCTGAGTGCGCCTGCGCGACCCGCTCCGCTGCCCTTGAGGCCCCGCGAGTCCTTCCGGCTCGCTCTGCGGCGCGCGGCGCGGGCAACGCCTCTTCCGCAACCCGCGATCCTGCAGCAACGGCCGCTGCCGCGTTGTGCGCATGCTCCATGCTTTCGCGCGCAGTCGGGCTTGGGCGGTTCTGACGGGAGCGACGCCGCGGAAGTGCGCATGCGCTCGGCGTCCCACTCTGAGGTGGGGAGGGCCGCGCCAGTGCGGTGCCCGCTTCGGTGTGCGGGGCGGGCACGGAGCCAGTGAGCGCTGTTCTTAGCCTCTTACCTACCTTAAGCACTTATATCTTGGGCATCCGAGCACCCCGCTGCCACGGCCCTGCCACGCAGACCCCACACAAAGCACAGTCATTGGGAAACAGCCTTTGAAATCGTCCAAGAACCAACGTGGTGGGGAGCTGAGCGTTGGGTGCAGTGAGCATGTGGGCTTCCAAGCAACACCGATACACGGGTCCATCAGCACTCAGCACACGAGAAAGGGACAGCGAGGAGCAATCAGTGCCCGGAGGGGTTCTGGTGACGTGGGGTGGGAAATAACCCCTTCCTGCGGGCGTTCTGCGCGTTCGCTGCGAGCAGTTTCCCTCGGGAAAGTAATACGCAAACCACTTTTATTACTCCTTATAACCACTCTTCGTTATACACGTAACCGCCTTAGCGGTGAGGTACCAGAAAGCCAACAGCCAGCCCCGTTACCCAGCGCATCCTCCCCGCCGCGTCCAGCGCCGCGTTTTCTACCTTTACGGCCCTCGCGGCTGCCGTAGGAGAGGCGCCGCGGGGCGGGGAGCGGTGCCATGGCGACCGCCGCCGCGCTGCTGCCGCCGCCGCTGCTGTGGTTGCTGTGGGTGGCGGTGCCGCCGCCCGCCCGCGGCTTCTCGCTGCCCCTGCAGCTGCCCGCCGGCTGCGGCGATGCGCGCTACTTCGACGTCTCGCAGCTGGGCTGCGGGCCCTGCGGGGCCCACCAGAGGCCGAGCGCCGGCGGTGAGCGGGGCGGGGAGGCGAGCCCGGCCGGGGCGGGCCGAGCTGCGGAGCTGCGCGCTGAGACGCGACCCCGGCAGCAGCGGGTGCCGCAGAAGGGGGGCTGGGGCGGTGGAATCCTCAAAATCACGGAGCGGTTCGGACTGGAAGGGACCGTAAATCCCATCCAGCTCCAACCCCCTGCGATGGGCAGGGCTGCCACCCGCCAGATCAGGCTGCCCAGTGCCCATCCAGCCTGGCCTTGAGCACCTCCAGGGATGGGGCACCCACAGCTTCTCTGGGTAGTTGTCCCAGGGCCTCACCGCTCTCTAAAGTAAAGTATAAGTAAAGAATTTCCTCCTAACATCTAACCTAAACCTCCCCTCTTTCAGTGTAAAGCCATTCCCCTGTGTCCTATCACCACGTTCTCTGATAAGCAGTCCCTCTGCAGCTTTCCTGTAGGCCCCCTCATAACATGAGGGTGTGAATCCATAACGCTCTGCTAGGCTTGAGCCTTCCTCCAATTCATGGGCTTCGAGGAAAGATAACTTCCAGAGGGAGGTCACGGATTTTAGCTGCTGCACAGCACCGGAGTGCAGCAGTGTAGGTGGCTGCCCCTCAGCACACTGCTTGAACCTCGGCCACATTCCACTTGGGATTGCACAGCGTTGTCCATGTGCTCCGTTATGAGCTCCCAGCTGTGGATTCTGCTTTTAGGCAACATGCCCGAAAAAGTAGGTGTTGTCACGGTGAATGTGATGGCTCCGTACGTCTCTGCGTTGATCTGGTCCTGCTGGGCTTTTCCTTCCTTGTGGTTAAGAACGAGCTTGGTGCCCCCTGACTGATCATGTTGACCAATGCGAGTTCTGTAAACCTGGTCTGGTAAGGGTGCTACTGCTGCTTGAAGGTTACAGAACTTTTCACAAAATTTTACATGATTTTTACATGATTTTGCATGATTTTTACACCACTGTAGGAGTTTAATAATAATTATTACAGTTCCTTAGTACTTTAAATCAGTTTTATTTTGTGCTTTGTGCTTAAACATACTGAGAGAAGCCCATGACAGCAAGACTGAAAAGGTTTATGAAAAAAAAAATTGTTGAGCACTAACAGGTGCCATGAAAGTAGTGTTGACTTAAATTTTCTAACCCATACTATGAGTGTTCTGTTGTACATTGAAAACCATGCGAGATACAGCTCAGTTCTGCAAAGTTTTGTGTTTAAAATAACTTTAAAACAACTTTTGTATTTTGAAGAACTTTCACATAAAAACATGTTTTATTCTTAAGACTGACCTCTTCTCCAAAGGATAAAATTGGAATTCAATTCAGATCGATAGTGCTGGTGGTGGTGTAGAGTGAAAGGGCTGAGAATGGCATTGTGGCAAGATTTATAGGGAGAGATTATATCTTATATCTAATCTAATATGTATTATATTAGACCAAGTGATAGTTTAAGAAAAAAAAACAAAAACCGCTCTGTGTGTTCCCCTTCAACCCCCGTGGTGCATTGATCAACCTGGTAGTATTTTCCTGAAACCTCTTCCTGCAAAAGGTAACATGAACATTTTCTTTAAAAACTATGTGATTTTTCATGCACATCTTAGTTACTTTTTTAAACATGCACACAAAACACCTATATTGATACTTGGAAGAAAAATAGCAATTGTTCTTTGTATTCTGTGAAAAAAAAATCAGTTTTATATAGATTAAAAGTTTATGTTTGTTTCCAGGTAGTTCATGTGTATGTCAGCCAGGATATAGGATGGTTTCTAACCATGGTGGGTCCTCTGTTGTTTGTGAAAAATGCCCCCAAAATATGGTAAGTGTTGAACTTTTCGTACTTTGCCATAATAATGCTCTTTGGATATTAAATTCCCATCTGACCGCAAGCCGTTTTTCATTTAATTTAAAATACTTTTGAAAAAGTCTTTGCTTGGGAATTTTTTACTGTAAGAACATCTTTATCCGTCGTAAATTTTTTCTCTTTAGGACTGTTTATTATTTTGGAAGCATCTTTTCATTATAAATTTGACTCCACAGAAAAAGTATTTTAAATGTTTAATTTCCTTCCACTGCTTTTCTGTTCTGCCTCATGTTATATTACCTTTGCCCAAACACCAACCACTGTTTTGTAAAGAATTGCAGCTCAGAAGTATCTTATTTATATAAATTCTATTATTGTAATATTCGGGCTGTATCTTTCTACTCCTAGCTACTTTATCTTTTCACTTTGAAATGAGCTGCTGCTTTTGTGTTAATTACATCTACATACTTTTGTAGTTTGCTCAGTTCTTTCTGCCTGCCTTGAGAAATTAAGCTGTAATTTTAGGTCACGTTCACAGCATAGAGCCGGAGGCACCAGACTTAACCAGCTTTCTCACTCTACAGAAAATAGCGAAATAACATTTCTCTAGGGAAAAAAATTGAAAGAGCCATCTAGAATACTTCTTTCTCTTCCAATAACTGTAGAAAAACTTTCAAGAGACCTGCTTAGTTGTGTAAGTTTGGCAGCTAACTGGGTAATCCAAGCAATTTCCCATTTCTTTTCATCTTGTTGCGGTAGACAAAGAGTCTGGCAAATATCCATTGGTATTTTTGTCCTTCTGCTTGTAATGGTGGCAGTACTCTTTGATGCCGTGGCAGTGGAGAAGGGAATAACATCTGTGTCACCTGAGGATGGTCATTTGTCTTCATTTCCCCCACGGGTTCTCATCTGTGGTGCTGCTACTTCACATGATGTAACAGAAGTGTGCACGTGAACCGTTCAGATAGGTGCATGCAGTTACGTGAACTGCTTGACTTCAGATTCCTCCATTTCCATTCCTTCTGTATAGGCAAATGTGACCACTTATGCACTAGTATATTGCTTTTATATATGTATATGTTAACATAAAACTTCTGAATATTTTTTAAACTTAGCACTTTCAGTGAACTCTTGTCTTCGCTACAGGTACTGATATTTCAGAAAAACTTAAGGACACTATTTTTGATCTACCTCTGCATCATTATGCTGTCCTATCTGAACACATTTTCTAGGAAATAATATCCCATCAGTCGTTCTTCACAGATATTTGATGATTTTTATATTTTTGAAAGTGATAATAGCTTTACATTTGATTTTAGAATGGCGTTACTCAAGATGGGTGGAATTGTATTTCTTGCCCTAAGGGCCTCACTTCTGATGGAAAATGTAAATGCCTCAGTAATGAAATATTAGGTAAGAAACATATGCAAGTTATGAGATACTGGTGCTTATTTTAGATACTTGAGTTCCATTAAATAAAATAAGAAAATTTGGCATCTGTTTACATTTGTAATGTAACAATTCAACATTGCTATTGATCTCAAACTGTCCTCCCCAAAGAGAGCAGGTAAATGTTTACCATTATTCACTGCAATGAAAACTAATATGCAAATGATGCAGAGATGAATGCTCCTCCACTACGTCACTTTCTTTAAGCTGTTAGGCACTTGGAGGTAAGCAGTGAGATGGGAGTAAAACCAATTTCAGTGTAGACTAAGAAGAAACACAGAAATATTTTGAAGAGTGTAATGCATAGGTACTTTGCAGTACAGGAGTTATACATTCATGAATGAGCAGGTGGAACAGAATAGCCTGAGCAAGCCAAGAAAACTGCTGTGCATTAAGATCTGTGGATTTCATGTTTCTGTGAAATGCACTGTATCTGTGATTCCCTGACATGTGCTTCCCTCTAGTAATTGCAGATGCATTCCAGTAAACACAGAAAATGAATTGTGCTGTTGATTTTAGGTTCCGTATTAATTGTATTTTAGCTTATCTTGCATAGTAAAAAACAAAGAGCAAAGAATAATTTTTAATAAAGGATGTAAAAAAAGCTCCTGGGAACTCTGGTTTTCTTCATCTGCAAAGACAGGATGGAATAGACTTTCCATGTGTCTGTATTTCTTTGATTAAAAATTTGCTCATGTCCAGTTTGGTTACATTTCTAACAGTACACGGGAGAGTCACCCAGGTGACTAATCTTAATTTTTTCTACGTTAAAATTGTTAATACCACATGAAAAAAATATATGTATGTTCTCAGCCTTTTTATTAAAATACTGAGAGTAAAGCTGATTCTGTAGTTTAGCCTGCAGAGCATCAGTATCATAATCCTTTTAATGCTCTTTGTATCTTTTGTTTTGATAGCTAGATTTGAAATCTCATTACAGATTACTTAATTACTGGAAGATGCAGTTTTGAAACTTTGAATTTGTGACATTTACATGAAGCATTTCAGATGAAAATTAAAAATATCCTTTTTTTCAGTAGTTTGTTAACTTGATGTTTTGAGTTTTACATTTGCAATGAAGCATTTATTTGAAATTTGGTTCTGAATAAATAGCAAAAGAACAGCAGTACATGAAATACTTCCTGTCTCATTAGAATATTCTGCTTGTGCATAGCTATAAACAGCACAGTTGTATACATACATACACGTATATACATACATATATATGAGTATGCATTTGTAGTGGATGTGTTTTGCAAGTTGTGCTGTTGATTTTTGGGGAGATAAAATCTTTGCATTTATTTCAGAGCTCTCCGTAGATGCTTTCATTTTAGCACTTTTTTAAGCTGCTTGACATACTGTGCATCATGCTATTATATCACAGTTTCTTTTCTTTGCGATTCAGTGGAAAGAAGTGTTGATGGCAGTTTGCTAAACAAAGCATTGTGCATACATTGTAATGGAAGTGAGCAGTCGTTCTCCACTTCAGATGCGTTGGGAAATAGGTACATGTTCTTGTTCCTTTTGTGTTGATAAATTTGGAAGTGCCATATTCTGTTTAAATTTAATATTCTTGAGATACACCGTTTATCTGTGGGTTATTAAAAATTCAGGATGATATAAATGTTCTCTTTTGCTTCTGCTGTATACATTCTTAAAGCTTAGTGACAGTTTTCAAAGCAGTGAGTTGGAATTCCTCAAGCCAGTGTCAAACTCAGTATGTATTGTGTACAGTAAACTCCATGCATGACCAGCATTGTTCTTTTTGTGTGTGTGTGTGTGTTTTGTTTTTGTGGGGTTTGTTTGTTTGTTTTTGTTTTGCTTCAATGTGACTACAGGCAGGCTTTGAACTGGAAGCAAGAACAGAGTTCTTGTTTTGATAATTAACTATTTCATTTCTTTGCTACTTCACTGACAGTAGAAACAAACTGTTAATGGGTTTTGGATTTCAGTTTGAACTATTGAAGATGCTCACAGTGTCATTAGGCCTTACCTCCTTACAAGACATAGTATGTAATCAGCTTTCACTAAATACTGAATATCATACTTAACTGCATTTTAAGTGGTTTCTTCATGTTTGTGATCCATAGGTGTGTAAGATGTGAACAAACATTCATCAATGTAAGCAAGTCTTGTGACTGCAACAGCCCAAACATTTTAGTAAGTAGAGGAATGCTTATTTCATTGAATTTCAGAAAAAAGAAAAGTTATGTTAAAAAATAAAAACATTTCTATCTTTCAATTTAATTTCTTTTTCAGACTGGGGGATTATGTTTCAGTGCTAGTGAGACCTTACCTCCAAAGGGAATTGCAACCGTTCGTTTTGGACAGATAGTAAGTAATTTTATTCTGAAACATTTTCAGGCTATCCCCCATAAGTCTTTTAAACTCTGTTCCTGAAAAACAAAGGTGCTGGTTTGCTGTCTGATCACAGTGGTTGAGAGGTAATTTGCATGTAGACCTAGCAAGCATCTTTCTAATGGGGTCAGTTTAAGAGCATTCATTCCCTCTTGGAAACTGAAAAGGGAACATGAGTTCTAGTATCGAAACAAGTTGTATGTGGTCTATTGTATTTGTTGTATGCATTTAAAACACCCTCAGAAACATCACAAAAACATTCAGAAGAGTTCATGAGGGCCTCTGGACTTTTTTGGTTTTGTTTTCTTTTAAATAAAAAAGTGGTATTCATATAAAATATTTTCTAAAACAAAAAAGATTGAGAGGACATTCGTAGTTGCATCTACTGCCAGGAAGGTAGTGCTGTTTGAAGAAAATGGACACTGAGATCGTGTATGAAGTTGATGAACTCCTTGGATTAGCTGATGAATGAAAATATTTTCTGTTGAGAAGATTGTAAGATGTTTTCAGTTTTTTAGCTGATGAACTTGTTTTAGTTATGAAAATCTGTTCAGAGTTAGGACCATTTTCCATGTAACTGGACTTTGATTTCAGGCAATGCAAAGGGGCTAACAAATGGAGTTTGCTCTTAAATGAATAAAATTGAAGGCTACTGCTTGAAAGAAAGTAAGAAAAAGCAATTTTCAGTTTTCCTCACAGCAAACACCAGTCATGCTCTGTGAAAATGCAGCCTTCTAAGTAATATCCTATTGAAAACGTGTCTTCAGTTGCTTAAAATCTGTATGAAAACTGTGTTCAAATATGAGTAATTACAAAAAGCAAAATGTGAAATAATGAATTTGACAAAAGTGGTTCCAAGTTAAATTTATTACCCAGTCACCTCTTCGCTGTTGCAATCATTAGTACTCCCTTTTGCAGTAAAGAAAACTCCTTTGGCACAGAATCTGTTTTAAAAACTTCAGTATTTCTACTCTTATGCTGTGTATTTTGTCCAACTGAGTGGAGTGAAACAAATCATTTCATTTTGATTGGGTTTTGAACTGAGCTGGTTTGATTTTGACATTTAACAAAGGACAGAAAGCTCAAACAAAAAACAAGTAGCATCTTCTAGTTGACAGTTTTTTGGACTGTTGTGTGTTGGGTTTATTGTTCTGAACAAAGACAGTGACTCAGTTCTTTATTTACAGGGTGTAACATTGACATCGGCATGGTTTCTGAAAAACCTGCAATCCTCAGCCTCTGCCTGTTGGGTGAGTTTCATTAATGTTTGCAGTTTGCTTTTCCATACAGAAGCAGTACTCTGTATAAAAGGCCCTCAAACATGAGGCTTTAATTTGTGGAAGTTAGCTTGCTTGTTTTAGAACCTTATTTTGAGAAAACAGTTGATAAGAGAGATCTAAATGTACAGAATGCTTAGAAAGACTGTTAAGCACTAGTCAGTGATAGTGCAAGTCTGACTGAAATCTTCACTAGGTGAATGGTGTTACTGCAACAGTTACATGAACTGCGGAGTATATTGAGTAAGGGATCACCCACAAATTGGCAGGTGGTCTTTATCTCTTAATTGACTTTCAGTTGATAATTCTGTTTTGTGATGGAGAAGGATAACCATTAAACTTTCCTTTTTATTTTTGTTTTGGTTTATGTACGTAAGTGTTATTTAACTTTATATTGCTCTGGGTGGCAGCAACCATGGTTGGAAGAGTGACTGCAGCAACAGAATCATGCACAATTGTGAAGGGGATAAGCCTCTGCCTCACTTTTGCCAGCTCCCTTATCACACACCCCCTTTTCCTTATTCCTCTCCTCACAGCTGCACTTTAAGTTCTTATGCCCCACGTTTTCTCCCCATTTAATTCACACAGCTCTGAGATGTATCCTCCTACTTAGTCCCTTCATTCTCATGAACTGAAACTGTTTTCATCGCTTATATGAGTTGATCCTGTTTGTCTCCTTCAGCCTGCTGAACTCTTCCAAGGTGCTGCTTGACTGTTTGTGCAGCTGCTCATCTGACCCACACAAGGGCAATAGGCGATGGCAAGTTGATACTGGCGCTGTGATCAGCACCTGCTCGCAGCTGCCAGGAATCACTTCTGCCTATCCCATGGCAGCACTTTGTTTGCCAAAACTGAACAATTGTGTAAATACAACATAGTTTAGGAACAGCAGACTGGAATAAGTACAAAAACTGAGAAGAGGATATTTATAAAACACAACTATAATAAAACCTCGTTTTTCAAGCGCAGATTTTGACCTTTTTTTTTGCATCGTACTATCTAGCTGATCCAACTAAAACAAACTCTAAGAAAGAGAGAGCACTGATTTCATGCTGCCATCTGCAGACCTGTTAAAATGAAGAACCAGAATAGCTTAAAGAAAATACTAGATGTTGGCAAAACAAAAACACTTTCAAGTGAAAATGAGGGTTTAGGAATGACTTATTAAAGGTAACATCTGTTTTATGACCGTCTTACCAAAAGAAGGAGTTCATAGATGTTCTTCTGTGTTCCTGTGTTTCTTCACTGCAGTTGTACTCTAATCTAACAGCATGCCAAGCTCTTGGAAATATGTGTGTGATGAATATGAACTCACTGAGTTCTTCAAGTACTGATGCCTGTGGTTTGTTTCAGTATATTTATGCCAATACAGCAAGGCTGGGTATTGTTCATTCAATACCCTTCTGGTAAGCTACCTTTTCCATTACATTCAGTCTTAAAATTGTGTTTATGGAATTTATTATTCTATCGTTGTTTGATTTATAACATTGTACTTCTTTAGAGAAAACATTATAATTTTTTGCAGGAGGCATAATCTTCCATGGCTGTATTATGGTGATCAACCAGGGTTAGCATCCCAAGTGCTTGAGACGAATCATCTCCCTGTAAGCTACAGTTTTAAAGGAAAAAGTAAGGTAAGTGATAGATAATAGACATGGGGAAGCAGACATTAGAGTAATTGGTGTTTTATTTTACAGACTTGTTTTAAAGTTAGTAGAACTGGAAAAGTTCATGCAGATTAAGTAGATCACAGAAAAGAAATAGTGCTAGTGGTAACCCGACTGTTGGTTATAGTGCCAAACTTTTCTTTCTGTTGACTCAAAAAAATATAATAGCTTTTTTTGCTCAGCTATAGAAGGTTGTGTTTTAAATTAAAGTTACATGTTGCAGTTCAGCTTCTGCTTTAACAACTCAAAAACTCATTATTCATGGTAACACTGAAGGTCTGAGGCTGCTATATGTTAGAAATCTGCATAGATGTCAGATTAATTTAGGACATGTCTACCCATGTAGTCAAGTACTTAATCTGAATAGATTCTTCCAGTCCTCCTAATTCTAACAAGAAAGGCCTATAAAACACTTACTACATATCTACAGGAAATGAAAATTCAGGGCTGGATTGATAGACTAAGTCCATTCCAGCAAGATAGAAGAAGTCCTGTTACTGGTATGACTCAGCTTTTTTGTCACTACCAATCAAAATATCTCAGTATTCGTTACTTTTTTGTGTGTTTGCCCTTGTGTACCAGCACTGAGATAAATATAGGAGGTTACAGGCTTCTCAGCAGAAATCAAAAAGTAGGATTCATGTTCTTTTTCACTAAGTTTAAAGAAGTGCTTTTTACACTCATTTAGCTTGGCTACAAAATCCATATCCTGTGAGAGCCAAAGCCAGCACACCTAGAACTCTGGATATTTACCTCTTTTAACACCTAATTTTGTGTGTCCAGTTTTTAAGCATCTCTTTAGTATGCAACTACGTTTTAGTTGATATTGAGATATCTCATACTGACAATATGCACCCTTTTTAACAAAATTGTATCATCTTTTATTATGATGTTGTCTAACTTTCATTTCCTTTTTAATCAATAGCAAAGCCAACTTTCTGGCTTTTAATAATTAGTGTGTATGCTGCTGCTCGTTTGTGTCAAGCAGTATGTTCAAAAGTTAATTTTTCTGTAAAACGAAGAGAGCGCAGTGTAATCACCACAAAATGCAAAAGCAGTTGAATAAAGGTAGGCCTGGTAATAGTACAGCACTACTACAGTTTTGTAGCTTTTAGGTTGTAGATAATTTGTGTTGAGTTTGAATTTGAGTAGAGCAAATGCCTGATTTGTCTAAAATTATTCAAGAGAAACAGCTATCCTTTTGGAATCTTTCTTTTGGGGCAAAAAAATCTAAGGGGAAAAAATGAATCATTATGTTGAAAGTTTTGGGGAAGCATAAAACAATGAGACAGCAGTCCCTGAAATATAAAAATATAAATGTTTTGTTGTTTCTTTGTCTTTTTTTTTTTTTTTTATTTCATCATCAGAATGTAAAACTGCAATTTATTGCAGCCTCGTATGATGCAGCAGGAAACTTTCTTAAATGGCAAAGTTTGGAAGGAGGCATCTTACAAGTATGTTTGATTTTTATTTAACTTTTTTTTTTTGATAGTGCAATATTCTGGTTGGCTTTTATTGCAAGGCTTTGGCTAAAGCCAGATGTTTCATTACTACAGTAGTGACAGTTTATATGATATATGCAGCGTTAGTTTAGGGAAAATAACTCTTGATTCAGACTCAGGATGATCTCTCCAAAATGAAGAGTATAAACTCAGCAACTCATCAACCATTGGGTCAATATCAATTTGAAATATTGGAAAGTTCTGAGATACAACGCTGGTCATTTAGAACCAGCTGTCTCTTTTTTCTATTCACCATGCTGTTACCTGTGTACATATTTTTTGTTAGCCTGCTTTTTCTTGATGAGGATTTATAGAATATTGTCTGAGTATGTCCCTATTGGATGCTGTTACTGTTTTCACACATTGTGGGGATGCCGGACAAGTCCATGGTTATGTCACTGTGAAGAGAGGTAGGAAAACTGATCTACACATCTCATTTTCTTGCTGTTCTCTTTTGAGTTTTTTTGTTTGTATATTCTTTGTTTGTTTGTTTGACATAAAAAACTTACACATTGACCTACCTGGCTTTGTTACAACGTAAAGTTATAAACATTTTCTGGGAGAGTTTACCTGGAAATGGGGAATGCTGGCTAGAAGGTTCAGAATAATTGGTCACTCCATCTTCAGATTTCAGTGGCACATGCACATTCCACTTCAGCAGTACCACGTGAAATGTGTGGAGTGAAAAATGGAAGGAAGAAACAAGTGGAAAGTGCAATGGTAGTTTTCCTAACAGCGGAAATTGGAAGCTGTGAAATGTTGCAAAGTAGAATTTGTTTAGTAGTCCAGTGGTGATCTGGGCATTCTCAGCAATTCTCTGGGCAGGCAACAATAGAACACTGGCAAAAACAATTGGGAATTGTCCGCCCACTTTTCTTGGCTCTTCATGTCACTTAAGTGCTTCAGTATCTACAGAAGAATGGTTGACATTCAGGATTTAGATGGTGGCTGCTGTTTGTTTTACTGTCGTCTCAGGATGAATTGTCTTGTTTCTGCCTCCCACATTTTAAGGGAGCTAGTGTCTGAGAAAAGAGGTTACTAAGCTAGTGATGAAACTGGAAAATACTATGCAAGTAAGAATCAATTCAAACAGCATTTTAAGAACACCTGTATTAGTATAAAAATATTATTGTTTAGTCTTTAGAATCAATTATTCTCTTCCTAAAAAACAGAAGAAAATAAAATTCGGTGTGTTTTTCATGAGACTGGTGAATGCATAAACTGTTTGGGGTACCTGTGAGTATTTAATGTCCGAAAATAATTGCTTTAAATTAGCCTAATTATTATTATGTTTTGTTCAGCTTTGTCCTGATACCCAGACTAAATTGAATGCAGCTTATATATTTGGAACAACTTACGAACAAAGTGTAAGTAAGCGATAAAATGATCTTCTGAATATTTGAATTAAATTGCTTTATATATCATCAGTAACTCAGTGCTGAGCAGTCCCAGTTCTCTCAGCCTGTCCTCACAGGAGAGGTGCTGTAGTCCTTCCATCACTTTCATGGCCGTGCGCTGGACTGTATCAGGTAGCAACACATCTCTCGTGCTGGTGAGCAGAGAACCAGACCCAATGTTCCATGACTTTAGGGTTTGTGCTGTTTCAAAATCTATGTCTGTGAAAATGGCTAGGGTATTTTTTCCTAGTCTGTTGAAATATAGCAGAAGGAATGTTTGCAGGGCTTAATTCTTCTCATTAGTTATTCTGGTCAACTGCTCTCGTTTTTAGAAGCTTTGTATGAAACCGTTAGTACTTAATAATTGCTTGCAAATAGCTGAAATGCCTCATCTTTTGCAAAGGACATGGGACAGATTTCACAGTAATTTTATAAGGGAAGAATCCACAAGTTGATAAAATCATGACATGGCTGAAGCAATCTTTGTATTCTGACATTTTTTTTCTCGTAGTGCAAGATTTCCATTTCCAAGATTTTATTGGATTTTGCCAATCCAGTCTTTTACGACCTATTCCTCGAATACGATGCTGATGATGAGCAGCAATATCTTTGGGCTGTGCCAGTTTTAAACTTAAATCTTCAGTACAGTGAGATGTATGTTAACCAAGGTAAGAATATCAAAGTAACATTTCTCTGAATTTGAATAATCGGAATAACTTCAAATACAAAGACTATGTATTAATTACTGTCACTGAGTTGTTTTTAAAAATACCTCAATCCACCGTAACCTGTTTCTGTTTTAAAAATTTATCATTTCTGTATGCAAGTTCTGATAGTGTTACGTGCAAACTTTGGTTGCATACGCTGGCCCAATCAATAATGTGCACAAAAATGACGCATTTGCTTAAGTTGAAAATAAGTAATTTTCCGTCCTGAATACAAAAATACATTTTGCTTTTGTAGATTTCATTCTGTTTGTGTGTTGGATTAGTTTCTTATATATTGTGTGACTGTCATGTTTTTTCAAAGGCAGCAGTATGAACAACTGGCTCTTGACTCGTCGATTTTTTTTGGTCGATACGCTAAGTGGAAGAGAGAATGACTTGGGAAAACTACCAAGAATAATTCGAGTTGCTAGCAAAATAACCATAAGGTGATTAAAAACATAATATGCAGCACATAGGAAATAAAGACAATCTTGTGCAG
Source organism: Penelope pileata (assembly GCA_013396635.1). Taxonomy (NCBI): domain Eukaryota; kingdom Metazoa; phylum Chordata; class Aves; order Galliformes; family Cracidae; genus Penelope; species Penelope pileata. Next base: position 1,223,610 of record WBMW01005542.1, read on the forward strand.
TCTGCATTTTATGGTGTCTTAAATGAAAGTTGTTTTATTACGTTGTTTGTAAAGTGTCCCGTGCTGTTTTTTCCTATGCTTACTTGGAAATAGCAAGAATTTTCATAGGTTATTCTGATGAGTGAGTGAGGATACCTAACACTGATTTGTAGGGGTTAAGGTTACTGTGATTGCTTCTCACTTAAGATGGATCAGACTATGTATGTGTAACACAACAGGCATTCAGTCATCTCTTGCTAGCAAGGGTCATCTAGGAAGACCTAAAAACTCCTCTTGTTTTTTGATATTTATATTGCTGACAACACAAGGATGCTATTTCATATTCCATGGTCTTTTGGTCATTTAGCTGAAATTGTGAGACTACCTTTTAGGGTCATTACTGCTTGTTAATCTGAAGTGGAATTTGTTTTGAAAAAACATTTTCTCTCCTTTATAGAATGTATGTCTCAGAGATCACTGTCTAAACAAAATTTGAGATCTCTCTTGTCCATCAGGACTTCTTCACAATTTATTGTGAAATTGTAGTTAAAAGGATTGTTGACTAACAAGGTGTAGTCATCCATACAGGTAAACATCCTGAAGGCTGCTTTAATGTGCCAGCTCTGTTGGCTATGATTTACATATTACATTTCTCAAAAAATAAGGATTAGTTTATGTACCTTAGGAGAACTGTACTGCTCACCCCGAAAAAGCAAAAAAAAGAATGATAGAAATTCTAAATAAATGACTAAGTAAATAAATATAGAAAAGGTCATTCTGTAATGTTTTGAGAAAAAAATTGACTTCAGTTGCAGCTATTGTAATATGAGTAGTAGATATTGATTCAAGCATTATCTTACAAATAAACAATCCTCCCCAGCTTTTAAAATGTGAATTGCTACGGCTCTCGAGTTTGAAATGCACATTTTATTGATCAGGTTGTTCTCTTTGTTTAGTATTTTCCTATTATTGCAAGTTTTAATCAATACCCTCCAAACAGCTCATCTATTTTGTTTGTTTAAATAATATTCTGTTTGTATTTCTGCAGCATTCGTCTGGTGTCCTCCTCTCAGAAAGGAACTCTCTACCCACCTCTAATGACTATTGCTTACACGGACGTGCTTGTCCAAAACCCTGATACCCAGAGCGTGATGGTGAGATCTCTGTGCTATCTGAAGTGCTTTGTTAACCGTCCTTTTACTTCTGTTGGAATTCTACTTGATTGAACATGTTGAGGGGTTGTAAAAAACGATGCAGTTTGTAGTTGAGCTCAGTTTTGAAGTTGCAAGTTTTCACTGAAACAAAGCTTTTAAGACAAAGCAGTTCAAAGTATTTTCCCTTTAATTTGTCTTGATTCCTTTTTAAATCAAGATACATAGAATTTTACAGTTGGTTGTATAATGGTAAATTAGGCTACAGTGCAAAGAAAATAATTTGAAAAATACTGTTTATGCAGTGCACTGAGAGCAGCAATTTACATGGGAAGTTGAGTATTTTTCTTTAAAGAAATGCACTATGAGGTGGTTGTTATGAAACAGTTCAGATCACTTGTCGTTTAAGTTAAAATATTTTTATTCTTGCTGTTTTATCTGCTGTTTATTATTTGCAACAGATCTCTAAGAATTAAAGTAAAATAATCCAAAAATCTGTAGCCAGAGGAATCAGAAACTAGTGCCATGTTTGCTTTTTAGATCACACACCACTTGAAAAAAAATGAAAACGTTAAATTTAATATAACAGAATAATCATTCTGCTACAAATTCTGCTAATCAGCATTCTTCAACAGTTCAGGTTTCCAGTGCAGATAGACATCCAACTAGAAATTTCTGCTACTGGAACCATTCCTTTCTTTCCATATTAGCGGCATGAAAGGAAAGAAGGGATGAGGAAGAAGATAGATGTCTGAGCTGTGTAAGAGCTCACTTCATGATTTTCTGTGTTAGCATAGTTGAACTAAACTTCCTGTAATCAGCACTGATAAAATGGAAAGTATCAAACCTCTGGTGTCTTTCAGAAGGAAAAAACGCATGCACTGTTGAAGGGATTATAGTCAGGTGCAGCTGTTAACCTGGGGGGAGCAGGGCTCCATCCCCAGTGTTGCAGTTGGTAAAATCAGCACTAAAGACAGCAGAACAAGCATACCTGCTAGTACTGCACTTGGTACTGTAGCACACCGGGTGAGAATGTATACAGAAAAAGATTCATCTTGCATCCATATAGTAACCCTAGATGGGAATCCCTACCAACTGAAACGTGTGAAAACCACCACTGGTTGTGGCATTAAAGAACTTCTGTGGATATTTACTTTTTGTATCTTAATATTCAGGTTTCCTTCTCAGTCAATTATGAGATGAATCAGTCAGAGGCTCAGATTCAGACTGATGTAAGTTGTCTTGCCATTTAATTCATTGATATAATGATTTGTTTATATTTTGTCTTTTTAAAAATATCTACAAATAATTTTTCGTTCTCTTCAGATCACGTTGGGTGTGTTGGGTGGGCTCGCAGTCTTACGCTCCCTCCTCAAGACTGCGGGCTGGAAGAGGCGTACAGGAAGCTCTGTAATTGACTTACAGGTATAAATAGCTGGTAACCCAAACAGGGATATGTTTGCCTCTTTTAGAGGAGACCTTTGCTGTCATTCCCTGTGATATAACTATTCTGTTTCTTAGGGTAACTGAAATAATTTTTAGCCTAGCTGCATAGAACTGTGACTTGGAGTTAGGGCCACTTGAGAAAGTCGACTTTTTGTACTTTTTGGATTCTGATGTTGTCATTCTGGAAAAAGCTTTGCTGAAAAAAAAGGTATAAATAGAGCTATTCTGATCAGTCGGGTGGCCTTTGTTTCCATGTTCATTCTTTTTTGTGCAAAGACTAGAACATAAGAGTTCGTATACTAAATATACGTTGTAAGAGGCTGCTTTTCAGTACCAGAGGTTCTTTAGTGTGAGCTGCATAACATTTCCTAGAAATGTCCATATGTGTTACTAAAGTGATTTTACAGGTCTGTACAATGTGCTTTTATAATTGCAGACAGTTTTTCAGTTCTTACTATTTTATGCTGGAGACCTTGCCAACGTTTTCTTTATCATCACAGTGGGCACAGGGATTTACTGGCTTGTGTTCTTCAAAGTAAGTGTTTTTCCAGATTTTGGTGTTATTAATAACTGTTAATATGGCATTCATTTTTACACAAAAATTCATTTTCTTGTTCTTTTTTCTTTTTTTTCCCTTTCTGATCAGACTACTGAGGCAAGTTTATATGTGATATTCTGTTTCCTGTGCTTACATTTTTGTGATCACGTGTTTCTTTTCCTTAGGTTTCATTGTGCTTAGAGTCTGCTTAATACTCAGTTAAAATATTTTATGAATTTGAATCAATTGCACATTAAATATTGATCTTTTCCTGCAAAAGATATTTAGTCTTAAGCACCTAGTGTGCTGTTACATATGCTGTCAGTACTGTTTCAATGTCAGTTCTCACTTACAGGTTCAGCAGTTCGTCTCTGTCCTTCTTCCACTTCCATCTCAAGAAAAAGCTTTTGTTACATACATAGCATGTGCTTTTAGTCTAAAGGTAAATATTTTTTCCTCAAGCATTAAAGACATTTTAACATACACTTCTGTATATTTCAGTAGGATTGCTTTTAGGCATCTTGAACATTTTATTTGTGTGTAGAGGTGAACAATTATTTTATTCTGAGAATTATTTCTCCAAGAAATTTATTTTGTTGTGTCTTTATGTGGGAACAGATGCCTAGGGAATCTGTGGAAAATTATTCTTTAAAGGATGAATGTTAAGGAAACCCAAATGAAATAACAACATATCAAGAAAGTAAATGCTTTCTTTTAATGCAGAACAGATGCTGTCAGTTCCTCATTAGAAATAAGCATAACACAGATTGAAATAATTATGATCAAACATACATGTAGAATTCAGAGGTCAGTGTTCTGTCTCCACAGTCCATAGAGGCATTTTTTTTTTTAACTCTGGGTATCATACTGAATCAGAATTCATAATACTGGTTGATAAGTTATGGGAAAATGCTTAGTTGGTTTTTGGAGTTTCTTACTTTGTTGCGTTTTCTTAGTAATTCTGGACATCATCACGTGACTTACGTTCTTCCAAGCTTTTAGTTAAAATATATTTACATATCAAAACTTAGTAGCAAAGTTGCAGTCTCATGTGTCATGAAGTGTATTACTTATTTAATGAATAACATGCAATGACTGATTTTTCATTTTTGCCTATATGCTATTGCTGTTCTTATTTTGAGTTCTATTTCTCTTCCTTTTTTTATAGGCTCTGCAATTCTTGCAGTTATTGGTTTCACAACTTACTGTAGATATTTTCTTTATTGACTGGGAAAGACCTAAGGGCAAAGTTCTTAAAGCAGTTGAAGGTAACGCCAGCTATACTTGTTAGTATAAACAACTTTGGTTAAATTCTGATAGTGATCCAAAATATTAAATTTCAGAGCTTTGCTGTGTGTATTCTTTTTAGGTGAAGGTGTTGTAAAAAGTGCTGCTGCACCTGTGAGCATATGGAGAACATATTTTATAGCCAATGAATGGAATGAAATTCAGACAGTGAGGAAGATAAATCCTCTCTTTCAAGTGCTTGCAGTTCTTTTTTTCCTGGAGGTACTACTACTACAGTTATTTATTTTTTTTTATGATTCACATTCCAAATGTACCATCGTGGTCAGTGTTCGAATTCTTCCAGTCTCTGTGGATTACCTTCAAGCTCACTTGAAAACATGTAACTTTGTGAAATAACTACTTTGATACCTTCTTTTATATTTATGTACAGATGTATTAGTACTAATATACTGCACTATTTCATTAAGGAAGATTTTAAAGAAAAAGCGTACCCTCTAATTACCTTACAGACTTTTGTTGGTTTTATTTGTTTTTTAAGCTAATAAGTTACCCTGACTGGCTAAGAGGTTGATAAACTTGTGTACACACTCAGTTCATTATTTGCCTACTCGCTCCCTCCTGCCACAGTCCACAGCTTTATTTCTGGTTTTATATTTATCTGAGCTGGAGCTTCCTTCCTGCTAATTTGCTATGGCGACCTTTTATAAAGCAGGAAATGAAATGGGCCAGTTCTGTTCCTGATGTCATAACGTAAGGCAGTCTGCCTTCAGTTACGACTCAGGAGTATGTGAGAAATTGTGCTTTAGCTTTTCAAAATCATTTTGTTTTGTTTCTTCTGCACTGTTTGTAAGTACTTTTATTTTGGCAAGTACTGTGAAAGCATGGAGCTGTTTATCTGAGGTTCTCTGATGTATTTTTAAATACCTTAATTCATTTTCATATTTTTTGTTTTGAATTTTCTACTTTTCTTTTAAATTAAAGACAGTTAACTAAATTTATTCCACGTGAATACTGCATGAGTATTTTTGTAGATATTGGCCAGGACCAATTTCAGTGCCATGGTACAAGGAAGGAGTGGAAGAAGAGAGAGCAAGTATTCCCAAACATTACCTAGCCTCCCCTGTTTTACATACTCAGGCTCCTGATATTGCTAGTAGGGGGAGACTAGTTTTTTACATTTTGCTTGATAACTTCTGCAATGAATTTCCCTCTGGAAAAATCCCTTTCTTGTCACGGGTAGTGGAGGAAGTTGTGAAAGATACCTGAATAAGCTAAAACTGGTGTTTGTGAAAACATCAGATAATTTTAATATCTTTCCTTGCCATGCCCGAGTTTGAAATGTAGATTCTCTAGAAATAAAATGCACTGGATAGATACAGCAATCAGCTGCTAGCTACCAGGAGAAAACTCTGTGGCTCAAAACCTGGCTTCTGCCGTTACCCATTTTGGTGAAGTTACCGTTGAGTTCCCATTCATCATCGGTTGGAGAAAGCTGGAAAGCACAGAAGGAGTCTCCCCCACCATGAGCCTTGTGTCTGGCACCAGAGCAGCCTCTGACTGGCACTGGTCACCATTGCAGTGGTGCCTGTATGGGTAGTGACAGTAACATGGGCAGCATAACTCAAGTTTTGAACATTGCACTGGGTACGGCTGGGATGGAGTTACAGTTCCTCATCGCAAACCATAAGGAGCTGTGTTTTGGATTTGTGGCTGCAACAGTGTTGATAACACAAAAATGTTTTAGTTGTTGCTCAAGAGTGCTTGCACAGCATCAGTATCTCCTTTGTGGCCCCCCTAGCAAGCAGGGAAAGAGACACAACTTCCAAGAAAGTGGGAGAGGACACAGCCTCGACAGCTGACCCAAACTGACCAACGCTCAATGCTCAACAAAAAAACCCTGAGGGGGAGAGGGTTTTCTCCCTCCCTTTTCTTTGTTTATTAAACTATCTTGATCTTGACCCACATTGCTTTTGTTCATCCTGCTCTCTGTCCCATCCTGCTGTGGTGGGGGTCAGCCCACCACAAATATGTTTCTGTTGTGGCTTCAGTTCTGAACAGTTTTCACAAATTTTCTCCTCTTCGGTGTTTCAACACCTAATTTTTTTCTCATTATTTTGATTTGGGAACTTTTTCTAGATAGTACATTTAGAATAGATTCAACTGTAAGGACAGTAAAGGGAAATGTATTTCTGTTCAAAAAACCACCTCAGTTTCTTACATTTGAAAAGTGAAAATTTGTTAACACTGCAATATGTAGGACCAAGAAGCTAGGATTTGGCAGAAATAAGATCTCTGTGTAGTCTAGCAGTAGAATCTTCTGGATTTTTTTTTTTTCAGGAAAAATCAGTGTTGACTCATCATGAGATTTAGCTGTGTATGTTTGTATATTTCCGTATCAACATATATATATACGGATTATGTTTTTAATTGTTTCTCAGTAGTAATACTGGACCCCACATCTGAGCTGTACTGTAATGAACATACTGCTATTCCCAGCACTTTTTTTATTCTTTTTTTTTTAATCTTATTTCCTGTTACGATGAAAACAACAGTCGGAACTAATACTATTCATTACCTCATATTTTTATATTAACCTATTTATCTCTTCAGGTGGTGGGATTTTCAAACCTGGCTTTAAGGGATTTTTCTTCCAGCCTTACAAGAAGCAGTGAGAGTTACGTAGCACCATGGAGCCGCATTTTACGATTTGGTGTGTCTGCTGCGCTGTGGTTAGCCATTGCCTTCCTACAGGTATGTAAAACACACACCATACAGAATGATCAGGGCTTTTGTGCTGGCTCTTGGAAACTAGAAGATAACCCTAGGCCATCCTAGTGATACTCAGCACTGCTTACCGTAGCGTTGAGTCTATTCTGCTTTTTCGATTGAGACTTTCAGCTTCAATAGTGCGTACAACATTTGAATCAAAAATGAATCTTCCTAACCGTAAGAGATCTTGCTTTGTTAATTGCAGTTTTAATCCTCTCAAAGGGGAGAATTTACACAACTACTTTGTTTTAAGCAACTTCAGAGCATCTCCCAAGTTTAAATGAGAAGCAGATTATTGCTGCAATCTTACTTTCTAGAGGAAGGATGTCAGTCCTGTTTCATGGAACCCAATGCAGTGATGGCCGCTGCACAAGTCTGTAATTTATGGCTATTAAATTTTGAATTTAATTGCTTTACAATTCAGAAAACAAAGTCAAATATGATGAACTAACAAAATACAATGTGGTTGGTTTATTTCAGATTATATTTTTTTCTCTGTTTTATGAAAGATTTGTTGAAGATAAATTAAGCCAATTTGTCGATCTGTGTTGCGTGAGCAATGTAAGTATTTCTTTGTCTCATTTGTGCAGTGGCATTTTGAATAGAATAATACATAAGATAGTTTTAAGAATATTAAGCAATATTTATGTGTGTAATGTATTCAGAGATCACTAGCTAACAGCCAAAGGTGGTGATTCTTTTGTCTCATTTTACTGGTGTAATCTGCAAGAAGAGTTCACTTAAGCTGTAATTAGAAGAAGATTCCAAAATCATACTTACCAGTGTGCTCTTCTAGACGTGATTTTTAGGTTATTATCTGAAATTGTATTAGTTACATAAGCTTATATGGAATTATAAGCTAAAAAGTGGTGACATAAATTTGGCATGGAGCCTTTTTCTGCCCTTCTTTCTGCTAGTTTTGCATTTTAGTACTTTTGTCTTCTAGATATTGGTTTAATTTATGATGTCTGTGTTCTGTTTCCACTCTTAGCTTCTGTTTCTTCCTCAAATGCTGATTTGATGGCTGTCCCTCCTGAATAGTTAGCACCTTTCTCAAACACTTTGATCCGTATCTGAACTACTTCCATTAGTGTAAATGAGTCTTTAAGCTTTGTACTGCAAGAAGAGTACAGTGAGAACACATTAAATTAACTCATTTGGCCAGAACTTTTTTAAAATATAGATACTAGCCCCTTTTATCAGCCTTTCCAGTCTTGTTTTTTCCTTTCCCATGAAAAACCCATGTAGCGTAAGGTTGCACAGAGTTAAGTTTGAGATACGTAAGCATTATATCACACTATTTATTGCATACAATCTCCTAGAAACTCAGCTGAAATCATCCGTATGTATTGTGTAGCACAAAATCAAAATAAAAGCTGATATCTTTGTTCTAATTTTTTGGCCCTGTGGAATTAAATTTTTCAAGTTTTGGACTCCGTGATCCTTGCTGTTGATAAACTAAACTTGGAGCTGTTATTTGTCCCTAGTTAAACACAGATTAAACTAATAAGTGAATGAGTTACTAAATGGTTTCCTGCCATACACGTTTTGATAGTTACCTACTTTTCATTCTAGAAGAGCTGGTCTTGCTGATCTCCACTGTGAAAAAATGGAAATACCTAATGAAAATATTCTTTTCTTGCACCTCTTTTAGATTTCAGTGTTTCTCTTGTCGCACAGCTGCTTTGGCTATTACATCCATGGTCGCTCTGTGCATGGACATGCAGACACCAATATGGAAGAAATTAATATGAACCTAAAGAGAGAAGCAGTAAGTAAAAGTTGTGAAGTTTTACGCCTGCTCAAGTTATTTTCTTAAATTAAAAGATAAAATAAATAAAAATTTTTAAAAAGCTTTCCATTATGGATCCAGTCTTCTGCATCACATTGCACTGAGTTAGGATACTTAAAAGATACCAGCTGTTACTCTGCAAAGAGGTGACTCCGTAGTTCTTGTAGCTAGCTCTTCACCTTTCTTCTCCTTCACTCTCTTCTCTTTCTGTTCTTCAGATTTCTTACATATAAAATTCCTTTTATTCTAACAAGTTTTTTTTAAATGTATTTATACACCATCTTTTTGATATTGAAAATATCCTAATAATTGATTGTCTACTTTTCTAATAAATTATTTTATTCCATCTCTCTTCCTCTGGTGATATAACCTATGCTTTACAGAAATTCATTTGAGTAAGTTTTTTTTTCACGTTTCTCATATGTTGCATCTTTCAGCAAATGTAAAATACCTAATATGATTGGAGAATGACGGGAGCACTTTGCACTAAATTTCATGACATCTCACACATCGTATGGATAAGTAGGGAGAAAGTACCTTAGGCAAAGGATGTGGCTACTTTAATGATCACTGACAAGAAAAAAAGCTAAGCAAGTGAAAATTAACACTCAAACATTGAAATGTAAAGGAATCTTTTAAATAGAACTTTTGACTTGGTTGTGTCTTCCAGTTTTTTTTTTTCCAGATTGTTTACTTTAATATAATACTGGAAAAAGTAGAGGTTATTTTCCCAACAGAGTTGACATATTTTCTGTGTTCTTGGGTTTTTCGAGATCTATTAAGTGTGACCTGAGAAAGATATGGAAATGTCAGGAGTCCAAGACATAATAAAAAGTGGAAAAAATTAAGAATAAGTGATCAGTGCAACACAAAAGGCTTCAGAATGAATATTGAGCGATGTTTTAGAAGGTAATAAATAAAACCCAGGGAAAAAGAGAAATCCGACTTTGTGACAGCAGGGGTCAGGATTTCATGTCCTGAGAAAACATTGCTGTAATAGAGCCAATTTAGAGTCAAGAGCCAAGAGTGCAGTGAATTCAAATATTTAGAGATGCCAAGTACCATATGTACATGAAAGAGAAGAATTTAAAAGCCTTTGACCTTTTTTTGGCCGATGTATTACATGATTAATGTCAATTTACAATTATTTTAATATGTAGGAAAACCTGTGTAGTCAGAGAGGTTTGCTACCAAACACAGATGGCCAGACATTTCAGATTTCCATTTCAAGAAAAATGAGACTGCACTATGACAGGATTCATGAAAGCCTAACAAGAGTAAGTGAAACATCTTTATTCTGTAAATGTTTTTTAAAGTGTGTATTTTTTCCACTGAAGTCCTGTTCATGTTGTATTTCAGAGACGTGGTCCTGCTAGGTTTTTGGACTCGGCTGCCGATACTTTCGAACAGAGCACAAGGGCATACAACACCATGAACAAATTTCTCAGTTCTTTTATTGATCACGTACGTATATTAATGTTATTTTAATTTTCTTTAATATATTAAGTGCAGACTAAAAACTGTAAATCTGAATGACTGCAGTTTCTCTTTAAGCATACGTCCTTAAAGACTTGTTGTTAAAGATTTTATGGGAACCAAAACAGTGGTTCATTCAAATGAAAAATTGGAGTAGTGGGCAACAGTGCAGCCTGCCCTTCAAAAAGACAAATCCTTTTTTGTTACGTGTATATTTTTATCTTGGAATAGCCTGGTGCTTTTCTCATTCATACAGGTCCAAGTAACTGTAGTCCACTTTGTAACAAATACATTTTGTTTGAAGTCATAAATGATAAGTTTTGTCTTTCCTTTTCTTATAGGTTCATAAAGAAATGGATTATATCGTTAAAGATAAGTTGCTGCTTGAACAGATTCTAGGCATGGAGTTCATGGAACCAATAGACAAAAGTATTTTTTACAATGGTAAAAAGATTTGTGACTTGGTATTTGTACTTTCATAGTGTAGCTCTCTTTCCCTATTACAGTGAGGCACTGTCTCTAGTAATGAATGTTACCAGATAAGCAGTATCTGGGACTTCCAGCAGCCTCTGGCTGTGACACCACGCCTTGCAGTGTCAATCATTCCAAAACCCTTTTCCATCTTCAGGTCTACTCAGCTGTCAGTACTGTCAGGTATTCAACGTGTGAGTTAAGTGTAGAAGCACAACGAGTTGTCTCTAAACCATGCAATATTCAGCTTCAGTCTTTTGACTGCCACTGTTTCAAAGATCATTTAAGCATTGATATGAATATTTTGCTTGATGCTTTAGGCTGTGATAATTCCCAGAAGTTTAGATACAAATGGGGATTTCATAAAAGCAGACCGTATGCAATGTGTAATGAAAATGTGCTGTTGCCAATAAAACTGAGAAAGCAGAAAGAGGGAAAGGAACGTTTTCTGTAGTTAAGAGTTCTCTTTTGAGAGTGGTGCTTGGTAATAAAACGAAGTGAATAAGTAATCTAAACTAGTTTGGCTACAGAAAAGGTATTTTAAAAGACTCATTTTCTGGGAAATTGGTCACCAAGTGAACACAGACGATGTTAAGCTCTGAAGCTCCTCTTAAGTAAGGTTTAAGCATGTGTTTCATTATTTCGTTGAACTGGGGCCAGAGTTAGCACTTGCTAAAAATCCCAGTGACAGGGGAGTTTTGTCTGCACATGTGTGGCACATGTGGGCTTTTCCCGTTGTTTTCTGTGAGCATTGAATCATTTTATAAGTGAAAAGGTTTGTATTATTTTGCTTAAATGGAAAGCCATAACTAGCTCTTAGGATGTTCCCTTGTAACGTTCCTACGTTTCCTCAGCATAGACTGATGAACTCCACAGACCTTCACGTAACAGAAAAAATCCTTCTTCAAAAACTATTTTCTTTCTGTAGATGAAGGACTCTCTTTCAGTGATGTTCTCTATTATGGCAATGAGACAACGCTGCTCATCTTCGATTTCCTGTTTTTCTCCGTCGTGGATCTGGCTTCCCAAAGTTTTGTTTTAGCAGCTGTTCTAACATATCTGCAACAGGAGGTAACTTTCAATTTAAGGATAAAACTGTATTTTAAAAATGTGGGGTAGTAGGAGAGCTTATATAGTTAGATTATTAAACAGAAGATTCAGCTGGGAGCTTAGGAAGTTCGTTAGTTTTTCTATTTGGAAAATAGGCTCAGATTATTCACATGCATGTCATGACAAAAGAAAATACAAATAGCTTTCAGTAGAAAACACAAATACCAGTTAACATTAATTGCAATTATTTTTATCATATTTAAAGGTGGAAAGATTTTGGAAAAGTTTCAGAATTGCTAAAGGTAGTTGAACACCTAATTCAGTCATTTATGATTTTAATATAGTGTGGAGTTATTTTATGTTACATATGGAAGCATGATTTTTAAGTATTTCCTGTTTAATACATTTTTTTCTAAAATGTTGTCAGATATTTAGGTTTATTCGTAGTAGTGTTGGGCAGAAGAATTTGACATCTAAAACCTTGGTGGATGGAAGATTTCTTATTTAATTAAGAAGACTGCAAACTTTGTTGAGTTGGAAATTGTATCCAGGACCAAAGCATCTCAGACCTACAGATTAATTGCAGTGCCCTTTTCAGTAATAACGTAATGGTTTTGAAATGTGTCATTTTTATATTGTATGGTATTATTTTTGTATATTTACAAATGTTTTTGAAGTTGTGAACACTAAGCCATAGGCCTTTAAAAGAAAAGGTACGTGAAAATAAGACAGAAGTTAATGCTGTTATTATTAGAATAAGATAAAAAAATATTTAATGGCTTTTACTAAGACACGGACCACTCACTCTGAGGCAGGAATTGGAGCATTCTGCTTGGCAGGTTTGGTTGTCAACTCTTGAGTTTTCTGAAAATCCCTTAAACCTTTTTTTTCTTTTCTTTTTCTTTTTTGGTAATTTGTTTTGAGATACAACGTTTAGCAAACATACTGCAGTTTTGTGCAGTACAGAATTGGTTCTGAATTGAATTAATATTGCAAGAGGAATATTTAAAAGTCACCTGTAGGGATTTCTACTCAAAATTTTAACTTCCCTTCATTGTGTCCTAGTAGTGTATGCTTTTGTCTCTTTGCTTGGAGTTTATGTATCATGGTTTTTCTAGGATTGTAGGTGACAAAGTTTCCTTATGTTTGAGACACAGTAGCATCAGTGATGCAGAAGAACAGGCTGATCAGAATTGCAGGGCGGAGATGTTTATAGGTGTTTTGGGTTTGTCCTGATCTTCCCTCACCTGATGTGAGATGCGCAGGGAAACAGAGTGGTAATTCTGTGCAGTTTCCACACAAGTGAAATAGAAGCAATTATGTGTATCTTTTTGAAGTGTTTTCACAGGTGCCTATATATATATGTATATATTTATGTTCAGGTACTTCTGGCTCTCTAATTTCCTGGCCTTATTATCATTTTACCTTCATCATATTTTTGGAATTTAGACAAGGTAATAATTATTCAAGTGCTGTTCAGTAAATGTTAAGGGAGATTATGAACGGCCTTTGAAACACCTTGAAGTGAGGTGTCTGCCTCCCATCTGTAGCTCTGAAAAATCTCTCCACTTTTTTAAAATTATATTTTTCAGTAAATGATTAAACATCAATATTGTTTGCTGTTCTTACAACTGTCACTTGTCTTTAAATGAGAACACAAAGGGACTTTCTGCAGCAGAAACACCGTGAAATTGTAAGTGGAGAGGTCAGTGTGTTTATTCAAATCAGAGAGCAAGGACAGGCTTGGTTGCACCCCGCAGATGTGGAATGCAGCCAAGCTTATCTGAGCTGAAGCACCGTGGTTTTTCAGGAGTTTGTTGGCTTCATGGAGAGGAAGGTGTTGTCATGTTGATACCATATCATACCATGGTTTTAAACTTTCAGTGACACAGGCATACATCTCAGGGTCACTGTTGCTGTATTGCATTCGTTTTTGGTGTTGCAAAAGCAGTGTTGCCTCTGTGCCCAATGGCAGTGCTATGAACGGATAGAAGCGTGTATCTGCCACAAAGGCTGTAAGGGATGGAACTGGAAGGGTGGTTTTCAGCACGATGTCCATTTCTTACTATGTGGTTTAGCTTGAGCAGTTCCATAGCGCGTTTTCTTTACTTTTGTCTCCTTCTGTGCACAATTCCTAGTTTGTGGGTATACCTCATGCCTCAAAAAAGGTGTGAAGTGTAAAACTTGCAACAGCAACATGTCCACTATCAATGAAATAGTGATTAATGCCTTTACAGTGAATGTAGTAACTAGAAGTATCCCTTAGCTTCTGGATCTGTTAAACCAGCCAAAAACTATTTCCGCTGAGTCCTGTGGCTGTCTGACTTCACTAGTGGTGAGGTTTCCATCATGTTGCCTGTTGGTGATGTACTGAGTGCCAAACCTCTACACTGAGCTAAGGAGCCATCGGAAAAATGGTCTGCAACAGCACCTTGCAAGGCAAAGCTGGGCTCATGATGCCCACACATTTTTCTAGGCAATATCTTTGCATAGCATAATAACTACTCATAACAGCAGTTTCCAGCTCTTGCAAGTCCTGCTGAAGTGGTGATGTACAAGAGGACTGATGTGACTAAAAGATATAGAAGATTGCTGTGGCCCACAGGTGAGGAAGTAGACCAAGACTGACCCTACTACAGGTCTTGTCTTCCCATCACTTCTCGGCGATGTAACCGTGCATCACTGTCAGTGATAACAGAAGCATTTTCTCTGTGCAGATTCTGGTGATGGGTTCATAGTCATGAAGTTATTTCAGGGAATAGAACCACACTTCAGACTTACCTCCTCCAGAATGTTCTGATTTGTGAGTGACTTCAGTCAGAATAAGTAAAAAGTGGTAATCAGACCCTGGTAAACCAAGGAATGTCTGCAAGCAACAGGAAGATGTGATTGTGCCATCTGTAGACACAGCCATGGAGTCCTAATTTAGTCTGGTTACAGCAGGAGTGGAGCCACGGCAGTGTGTCAGTTGTCACTCTGTGCCCGATCCTCAGTGGTTTTGCTAAGCCGGTACCTTCCTGTGCAAAAATTATGCTTTTAGTTTGCTTCAGATACGCCTTTAATTCCTCACTGCTCAGAAGGGCGCGTGAAAGCTTTAATGGCCTTGCAGTGTGAGAGAACTGCTGCTGAAGGCAACCCTTGTTACAGATAAGTGATAAATTAATGTAGAATTGTTCTGTCAAAACAGTTCAGTCGCTTGCCCTCCTTTCTCTCCTCAGCGCACGCACTGCTCTGTTGTGTTTTATTTTTCCAGGCCATGTATCTGAAATGGTCGTACAGCTAGCATTGGTGCTGTGCACAACCTGGGAAATAATTACAGGAGTCAAAAGCTCCAGGAATTCGTAGCAGCTTTTCTTCATTCTTGCTGTGCAGTGGGTTGAACTGGGTTGACTGCACTTTGTTCTTCTATTGGTTGATATTTGTTCAAGAAATAGCTCTTGTGATTCTATTTCCAACTTCATGGGTTTTACTTTTTTAAATTAGTGTGCAGCTACGCTGTGTCATTTATATGTTGAATGTCTTTTAACTTTAGAAATGTTTTAATCACGTAGGATCTCAAACTGAGCAATAAAGAAATTTTCAAGGATTGGAGGCTTTTTGCACTCATTAACTGAGCTGACCCAAGCCTACAGCAGTTTTCCATCCATAACCATGAGGAGTGTCAGAACAGGGCAGGAGGCAGCCCAAGAAGCCCAAGTGGACACATGTAAGAAAAGGATATTGCAGGCCACATGGCAGCAGAGGGATGTGGCTTTGGATGACCACCACTAATGGAGTGAGCGCGTTGCTGGTTGCTGAGTGTTCATTGCGCGAGCTGCCAAATAGTCAGCTCCATAAAGAATTACAGTTCATATGTGCAGGCAAGTCTTCGTGACCAGGTACAATGATTTCAAGCATACGTTCAACATTCAGTTTCATTTCCTAGTGAGTACTTGATTGATTTTTGTTTTACTACAGCATTCACTTCACTGATGGTGGTGGGTGTATCTGTGTCTTTTATGTCTGTTGAGGTAAATCGTACAGGAGGTGAGAAGTACAACTGGCACGAGGCTCTGCATTTCACCCTGTCTGTCAGGTGGCTGCAGCACAGGCAAAGTGGCGATGCCATCAAAGTGTTTCTCCTTGTTTGTTTGCGAAGCATGACTAGTGGGTGACTGAGGGAGGGTGACACTGCAACATGCTCCTTAGAAAATCACGAGTAAGCTGGGATGGCAGAAGGTAACCAGCACACCCCTCAAAACCAGTCTCCTTCAACACCACCTGCTTTCCCTACATCTTTTCTGTAGCCAGCATCATGGCTTTGCACTATTTAAAAGCAGTCATCCCCTGTCCCTCTTTCCTGCACCCTGATCTGGTGCCTCCACGCGCGTTGCCTGCCTCAGCCTCACGCTCCACCCTATGTCGTCAGTGGACGTGTGGCTCCTGCCCAGCCCTGCACTTCTAAACCATTTTAAAAGCATGAAGTCCTGACTTCCACGTATGTATACAAGGAAGAAAGAATGACACCAAGACACCTCCAAACAAACAGAGCACTAGAAGGAAGCAGCCCAGCTTCCTCCAGCTCTGCCTCCTGTGCTGCCCACATGCCATCTCCACGGCGGCCCTCCCAGCTTCCTCGCATGGCTCTGACACCACCCCAGCACAGAAAAGATGGCACATGCCATTGCTGGCTTGGAAGAACCACTGGACTGCTGGCCAGCCACTGGCTGCCAAAAGAATGTAGGTCAGCAGCTCTGCTTGCCCTTTTCTCAGCAGAGGCGTTAATAATTAATTTAAGTTAATACAGGCTCTCCTGTACCAGCTCCTCCTGTATGCAGGAACTCCATAGCCTGGGGACTTTGGTGCTTTGATAAAAGCTGGCAGCTTGCTCAAGGAATCAACAGCTAAGCCCTACTTCTGCAGGAGGCCACAGCAAAGCAGCACCTCCTGTGTTCTGCTCTGTTGCTGCAGCCTTTAGCAAGGGGAGCAGGGACTGGGTGCAGCCCCATGGGTTGGCATCTCCCTGCTGCCGCCGGGAGCACGTGGGAGGTTCTGCAGTACTTGCAGGGGATGTGGCTCAGGCTTTGGTCACAGATGAAGCACTGTTCTCCAGCAAACCCCACACACAATGCACTTCCCTCTCTATAAAAGCACGTCCATCTTATCCTGGCACAGCTTCGGTAGGCCTGGGTGGTCCAGAGCCCTGATGACCCGTACTCCTCTCTGGTCCAGGCAGTTCTACCAATCACAGTGTGCTGCTGCTGCTCGAGACTTGCTGCCCCTCAGTCCTTCCCGATGGCCTCCACCACAGCAAGAGCAGCTGTGAGCCAAGCAGCTGCGGAGAAGCCAGGGGGCCCTTGGGAATAATGAGGGGATGTTCAGTGCTCAGAGCTCACCTGTAAGCACCTGCCAAGCAGCTCTGACACCGGTGGCTCTGCAGGCATCAGGAGGCAGTGGTGCGTTAGCTGCCATTGAGAATTTCCCTCTAAGGGGTCAAATTTTCTTTTTTTTTTTTTTTGACAATGCTAGCAAAAACTATGACAGGCGATCTCATCACAACCTGTTGTGTTGTCAGAAGCAGAGACAATAGCTAAGCAGAGCGAACATATGTCAGAATCATGGAATGGCCTGAGTTGGAAGGGACCCCAAGGATCATCAGGTTCCAACCCCCTGCCACAGGCAGGGCCGCCAACCTCCAGATCTGGTACCAGATCAGGTTGCCCAGGGCCCCATCCAACCTGGCCTTGAACACCTCCAAGGATGGGGCATCCACAACCTCTCTGGGCAGCCTGTGCCAGCACCTCACCACTCTCTCAGTAAAGAACTTCGCCCTGACATCCAATCTAAACCTTCCCTCCTTTGCCTTAAAACCATTCCTCGTCCTATCACTGTCTGCCCTTATAAAAAGTTGATTTCCCTCCTGTTTATAATCTTCCTTTAAATACTGGGAGGCTGCAATGAGGTCCCCCCGCAGCCTTCTCTTCTCCAGGCAGAACAAGCCCAGCTCCCTCAGCCTGTCCTCATAGGGGAGGTGCTCCAGCCCTCTGAGCATCCTCATGGCCATCCTCTGGACCCGCTCCAACATCTCCACATCGTTCCGATGGAGCCCAGGATACCGTTGGCCTTCCGAGCCTCAAGAGCACACTGCTGGCTCATGTTCAGTTTTTCGTCCACCAGGACCCCCAGGTCCTTCTCAGCTGGGCTACTCTCAAGGATCTCTTCTCCCAGTCTGTGCACATATCTGGGATTACTCCGACCCAAGTGCAGCACCTTGCACTTAGCTGTCTTGAACCTCATTAGGTTCACACAGGCCCACCTTTCGAGTTTGTCCCTCTGGGTGGCACAGTGCTACAACAGTTACGCCTCGGTGACGAGCGATGATTAGGAGATGGAGTGGGATGTTTTCTCACTCGTTTTTTAAGCGCTGCTATTACAGCAGTTATTGAATTTCTATTTTACAGCCCTGCATCAGGGTGGCAGAAAGCCGCAGAGTGAAGCTGATATTTTTCAGTCACAGGAAACGATGAAGGAAAAGCTGGCGAGCTCATGCAGTATGAAAGGAATCAAAATGAAACCAACAACCTGTAATAGCATCTCCTCTGTGACCTTCTCACCCTGGTTTACAACCACCAGGAAACAGACCCCTCCTAATCACTCAGAACATAGCACAAACCAGTTCTTCCCGCAATTGCTGAACTAAAATATTTGCTTTAGGCTTTGTCTGATCCCTGGGGCAAGAAGAGCTGTGCCCATTTCTGTCCCTCGCAAACAGCTCGCTGCCTCCCGGAGCCTGGCCTCGCCCCTCCCTATCAGTGCCCCTGGAGCTGCGATGCTCGCCAGACCCTCTGCGGGGTTCACCATTGGAAAGACCAAAGTTGCTCAACTGTGCTGTGTATGCTGCTGTTATCTTTACAAACACTGGAAAAGATGACAGCACGGACAGCACGTGACACAATATGCAGAAAGTATTTTCTGTGAAGAGATTGCTCTGCGGAGGAGAACTGTGGCACAAAGTAGCTGAGCCAGTGCAGAACTTGAAGCCCCAGGTTCCCCCGGCAGCATCCCAAACACGTCGGATCAGGGAAGCATCCCTCTCCACAGCAATGCAGAGAAAGCCTGACAAACTCCTCCATGTAGACGTGGTTACAACTCTCTCTCTTTCACAAAAAATAAAAAGGGAGGGGAAAAAAGAGAGAGAATATGGCTGAATGTTTTGCACAGAGCTGAAACTCACCCCTGACTCATGCTGACCTAACTGCACGTTGCTTCCCTTACATCCTGCGTGCGTTTGCAGAGTCCCCAGCGACGTGCTGGTTGGAAGGGAAAACTCAGAGTTCATTTGAAGTTTGGAGGTGCTGTGATGGGTCACAAGGCTTTGTGAGGACGGTGACGTGGGGAGGCTGGAGCCGAGGCCTGGGGCCAGGGCCGTTTGGCTGGGCCACAGAGGCAGCAGGACCATGCAGGGATGCTGCGGTTATCCCCATTACCCCCCGTGGTGGGTGGAGGGTCAGCACTGCCAGCAAGGAAGTTTTGCTTCCTCATCCCCAATGCTGTGAGGAAACCACAACTTCCTCAAGCGCTCTCGCTGTTCAGAGCTTGCAGTGCTCTCCTGTGGCTTATTTCTGGCAACGAGAATAAATGCAGAGCGATGCTTAGAGGACATTTCTTGGAAATAACCATGCTGAGTGCCCAGGTGTCGCGCCAGCAGAGGCTGTCAGGCAGTCGGGTCTCGCTGGGTGCCACGGGGTGCTCCCAGCTCCTGAACCCCTCCACTGCCGGGTTTGTCATTCAGGGCAGTGCTGCAGCCTTCAAGACGCAAATGAGTAGCAGAGGCACTTAGATGTATCTGGAGGAACAGAGAGGAGTGATCCCCTCTGGGGAATGGCTTGTATTTCCCGAGGCTTTTAGCTGCCTCAGCCCTGCCTCCCACCTAACCCTGCTCAGCTGGGGATGCTCTAACTGGGAGAGCTTGAAACTGGCCCAGCAGGTACAGAACCTGGGAAGCTTAACTCCCCCCCAGCCAACATCACGCTACCGGCTGTTAAAAGAGCAGCACTGGAAACAGCAGGGTAATGGAGGGGGAGGGCTTTGTCTGCAAAGCCCAAGCTGCCTTTCACAGCCTTCGTCATCCCTCAGATCAGGGATGGCACAACAGGAACCTGGCACAAGAGCAAGCGAGCCCTGCGAGTGTGTGCTCGGTGATACAGAAATACCAAAAAGGAAACAAATAAACAGATCCTGACAATAACCTGTGGCTGGGAAGGGGCCCCAGCCCGCACCTCACCTGCGAAGGCTGCTGGCCTGGAGCTGAGCGTGGCCACGGCCCTGCAGACCGCAGGAGGCCCTGCTGCATTCCCTCACCACTGCACATGCCATGTTCCGTCAAAAAGGAGTGGCCGGGCCATCTTGGAGCCTATTCCCCCTCCTGTGGTGAGAAGCACGGGGCTGAGGGGAGGGCAGCGTGGCCATGGCCCTCCTGGTGACCTCAGGGAGCTCAGCTGGGACACAGGTGCTCAGCGGCCTCCCCCTGGGTCACATCTCCTTCAAGACAAGTGTGCTGGAGCAGGCCTTAAGGAAAGGTGTTTATTGGGAGAAAACATTGTTTCAATTAAAGAATATGAGGCAGCAGGGCTATGTGCACATCAACAACGCAGCCTGCTGGGTTTGTTTGCCACTGATGAGCCCCAAACCCAGCCCCAAGGCATCTCCAGGACTCTGGCTCCAGCCCAGGCTGCCCCAGGACCACAGACACCAGGCACGTGTCCCCAGTGTCCCACCAAGGGCCTCGCTCAGCCATTGCCTTCTCTTGCAGGACTGTGCGCTGCCCTTCCAAAAACCCCAAAACCACTTCTCCAGGCGCACGTGTTTCTGGCCACAGGCCCAAGCGCCAGCGGGGCCCGTTTGTCCCTGTGGCCCCAAGGCATTGCTTAAGAGATTGAAGGAAGGTTGTAAGCAATCGTAAAAATGTCCCAGAGTTCACATCCCGGTCCAAAGTCTTGTGATGCTACAACTTTAGAGCAAAACCTCCCTGTTTGCTTTGGCTGCTGGGGCCCGTAAATACCGTGGTCAAAAAAACCCCCACTAAGCTCATGCTGACACCGCACTGCGGCCCATTCCCATTGCTGCCTGCTCACATGGGCTCTTATGCGGTTTGCTCCCTAAATATTTACTTTTAGGATTAAATTTTGAGTGAAGTTATGCATGGTCCTAATGAACCATGCTGTGAATGAAATGTAATTTTCCTTTGGGTCTGCACATGCAGAATGGAAGCTGTACTGTAGCCAAGCCTCAAGCAGAAATGTTTTAAATCACAGAATATTGTCTGGCCGCTGCCCTGTTAGAAAAGTTTAAATTTCTTTTATAACTTGGAGAGAAAATGCAGCCTCTCTGCTCAGCCCTTCAGCCCTGCAGCCACTGAGATGACACACGGCTGGGCTGTGGCACAGCGGGGCGAGCACAGCTGGCAATGGCTCCTTTGCCTCCTCTCGAGCACGCAGTTCTAAATGAGACGCGGCTTCACAGCACTGATTTTGGAAGCCACTTTGCCTGGCTGAGCCAGCGCTGGAGGCCGCTGGGGCTGGCTGCAGGAGAAGGGGCTGCACTTCCAAATGAGGGCAGAGCTGGCAGGCAGCATCTCTGGGAGTGCGTAAAGACGCGGGACAAAGGATCCCTTCCTATGGGCCACGGGGGCTGGCGGAGGAAGGGTGCTCCTGGCACCCCCGCCTCGCTGCTGCTCTGTGCACGGCCACGGCAGCACCGCCGCACCCCTGAGCTGCCGACACGCCTCCGAAAAGGCATTTTTGGCACAGGTACAGCGCATTTGGATCATACGTACTGTGCAGCAGCTCTGCTGTCAGGCTGGGCTCGTGGCTCCAGCAGAAAACTCGTGCAGCTGCTGCTGGGGAGGAGGGTAAAACCACCTGGGAACACTGGAGGAATGCGTCCGCATGAGGTCTGCTGCTGTTCCCTGAAAACACCTGGGCTGAGGGCTGAGAGCATCACTGGTGCGGCAGCTTCACCTGCACGGTGGGACACAGGCAGTTGTGGGGGGATGGTGAGAACGCTGGCTGCATTACACCATGTCTTTGGAGTGAAGCCTCCTCTCAGCACTTCCAGAGCCCTGGTCCAAGGCAGCCTGTGCTGCTCAAGGAGCAGTGACATCAGGACAAGTCCTGGCCCAAATTCTCCCTTTCCAGCAGCAACTGTGAGCCAGGCCCAGGGCTGAGGCTGGGCACAGCACATGAGCCCCACGCTGCCATTTGAAGCAGGTGATGTGAAGGGCTGTGCGATCTCATGTCAGGAGCTGCACTACAGAGACCAGGCCTTTGTGCCCTGCATGGTTCCACGAGCTGCATGCGGTCTCATGAGCCACGTCCAGCATTTCTTCACAGGCTGAAGACAAGCTACACCACCTTGGTCAATGTGAACTAACAACACGAGCTTCTTTGGAGGGAGCAGAGCTGTGACATCCCCTGACTGTCCCATCCGTCCCCTGTGTGTCAGACGCTGTCGCTGCTGGCTGCTGGGGGACAATTTGGGAAGAAGGCAAAGAGCGAGCCTCCCATTTCTGCCTGTGGCAATCTCTGCGCTGAATTCCTTACAGGGATTTCAGAACAAGAAGCATGTAATAGGACCTCATACTGGAGAGAGAGGTAAAAGATCATTCTCTGCCAGAGAACAGCAGATGAAAAAATATATTAAAAGCTGCAAAAGATCAGGTTAAAAAAGGTTTGTTGCNACAAATTTGCTGATGTTTACTTGATTCAGCCTGCTCCATGCTGTGCCTTTGGCGTGTCTTTTCTGGTGTCATTCCCTTGCCCCTTCGTGAGCCAGCAGTCCTGGCCACCGCTTCCCTTCTCCTGGTGCCAGGAGAGGAGGGTGAAGGAACAGAGCAGCAGAGCTGATGCTTCCAAGGGAGAAAGCATGGTCCTGAAGCTAATCAAAACCCATCTCCCGGAACCACCTCTAGCTAATGTTATTTTTACAATGTTAGCCTACAATGTTCTGAGATAAGGTGTTATACTGTACTGTTATACGTTACATATATCTACTGTTACATGGAGCAACATGCAAATCACTCCCCTGTCGTCAGCTCCTCATGACTGCCATCTACATCTTACCTGATTTACTCAGAAAGTATGAATTGAGGCAAAATAATTAGATATTACCAAGCCCCCATTTACTCTAGACTGATTCTGATCAGAAATATATGACCATGAAGTGGTATGTTGAGGCCACATACCCACCTGCATGTACATACACCCTCTCTTTTTGCAGTGTAATCACTTCAGTGGTTAAAATCACATTTTTCTAACCACCAGCACAGCAAAATGGAAGCAGGCGACTTGTTTTGCTGCTCTCCTCCATACATCATTGCCGAGCATCAGCCCCGAAAGGGCTCAGGAATTAGTGCTTAGCTGGCAAGTCTGCTGATAATGCACAAGGCAAAGCAACCTGCTGGTTTACAGCTGCATTGTCTCTGCTGACAGAACTAAAAACGTGCTTTTCTCATGGCCAATATACATATTAGAAGCTGCTCGGAGAGCCCTGCCAAGCCTCGCTGTGTCAACAGCCCCAGAGGAGGGCCAGGAGCTCCACTTGTTGCAGGAACTGCAATTTTTCCTGGGGATTTCTTACAGGACAATGTACTTCCCTCAGTGCAGGAGGGCACGCATTCCTTCTTTTTGTCCAGGTGCTTATCTCTCCTGTGTTTGATGTTCATAAGAGCTACTTGCCAATGACTTCCAAGGTGTCACAATAACAGGTGTTGCTTCTCTTACGTATACCAGAGTGAAATTGCCCTTAGGAGATCGAACATGAAACTTGCTGCTGCTCTGGGTGTGGCTGCAAGTCTCTTCTGGGCAGACCTTTCCTGCCACCACCCAGTGCACATCCAGGTGCCAGATTGGGCAGCTCTTTTAAAACACATCAAGGGAGCAATGGTTACGCTGCAGCAGGTGACAAACCTGCAGCCCCCACCTCCTCGCCCAGGCAGAGCCCTGCTGGTGCCTCCCCAGCACCAAGCACCCAGAGCTCGGACAGGACTGGTCTGTGGGGCTCAGGCCAACATTCAGAGGCATTCTGCAGAACTGAAGATACCCAGCTCCAACAGAGGAATTTCCCAGTGCCCAAGGGGCAAGATGCACACTTAAAACTTCCCTATGAAGAGCTTCCACTGCTGCTGGAGGCTGATTACCTGTGGTTAAGAGTCCACTCAGTTATGAGCACTGACTTGAATTCCTCTAACAGCTGCATCAGACACCCACACATTCCTCCAGAGCGCTGGTTTAGCATCAGACCTGGCGCTGCAGATGTGCAAAGGGTGGCAGACTTCATGCCAAGAGCAGAGGAAGTGTCATAGAATCAGAATCGTTTGAGTTGGAAGGGACCTTTAAAGGCCATCTGCTCCAACTGCCCTGCAATAAGCAGGGACAGCTACAGCTAGAGCAGGGTGCTCAGAGCCCGGTCCAGCCTGACCTTGAATGTCTCCAGGGATGGGGCACCCACCACCTCTCTGGGCAACCTGTTCCAGTGCTTCACTACCCTCATCACAAAAATCCTTCTATCCATCCTAAATCTCCCCTCTTTTAGTTTGAAACCATTTCCCCTTGTCCTACCACCACAGACCCTGCCAAAGAGCCTGTCCCCTTCTTTCCTGTCCCACAGCTCTGGCTGCATTTGAGGGAGGCATTAAACGTATCTCATTTCTTTTGCCTGCAGAAAGTAAAAGAGGTGAGTGATGTGAGTGATGACAGACAAGAGAACACGAGGAAAGATGAGGGATTTGGGGAGAAAAAAGTTTTCCCATTGTCACCACTGAGGCTTGGTACCTACAGCAGGGATTATGAGATGCTTTCTGATGTCACGTCTATCTTGGCCTGGTGCATCACTATTTTCCTGATCACCAGGCCTTGTTACTTTGGTTCATTAAAAGCTTCTGCCAACAAGGTTGTAGTACAGCAGCTTCAGCAGAAAGAGGCAAAAACCCTTACTGCTTTGTTGTGGTTTAACCCAGCAAGCAGCTGAACATCACGCAGCCTCTCATTCACTGCCCCCACTCCCAGCAGGATGGAGGAGAGAATAGAACTCATATGTCGAGATAAAAACTAAGACAGAAAAGGAAGAGAGAGATAACAGTAATTGCAATAACATACCTATATATTTACCAACCAAGTGATGCACAAAGCAGTTGCTCACCACCCGCTGACCGATGCCTCCCCAGCCAACTCCCCTCAGTTTTCTAGTTTTTTTTCACATGATGCCATATGGCGTGGAATATCCCTTTGGCCAGTTTAGGTCAGCCTGGTTCTGTCCCCTCCTAGATCCTTGTGCCCCCCAGCCCCTTGGTGGCAGGACAGCAGGAGAAGCTGAAAAGTCCTCGGCTCAGCAACAACTGAAACATTGGTGTGTTATCAGCATTGTTTTTCTCCTGAAGCCAAAACATAGCATCCTACCAGACACTATGAAGAAAATCAACTTTGTCCCAGCTGAAACCAGAACATACATTCAACGTGTTGCTATTTTTCGGTCTGTCAGAATCACACGCAGCTCAGATGACCCTGCTGCCCTCTGGAACAGAGCATGGCTGCACTCCACTCCATCGCTAGGGGCTGCGGAAGTTTACAGACCACCTTTGGGAGGCACACCGCGATGGACGTACAAAGCAGCTGCACCACACGGACTCACTGTCCCTCCTGCTAGGACAGGTGCCTCCGTTCTCCCACTAGACATGGCCAGCTATTCACTAAGCACATCAGCCAGGACACCCCTAACACGTTCATCCACATTTTATGGTTTAGTTTATGACGCTTGATCCGTGGAACATCCTGTCCTTCATTTACCCTGACAGACACAGGTTTACTGAGCTCAGAGACACAACTGATCAGTCTGTCTCCTCTTTCTTTTTGACCTCTTTCTGCTTTTGCTCCATTTGCTGATGCCAGGGCAAGCTCTGCACGTGGCCACTCACACGCAGGTGGCACCACGCACAAGTACCCGAACGCACGACGTGCCCCACTTTGCCACCTCCAAGCCCAGCGTTACTGCACTCTCAGCCTCATCAGATTTTCACTACAGGAAAATTATTTCCAGTCCTTAGGTTTTTATAAAAAAAAAAACTGCTTCGATTCCACTCATTACTTTGATGAATCTGAATGGCATTAATTGAGCTAAACATGCATTTATTTCTTTAAAATTGTTTTTTATCATATGACTTTTCATATTCTAATTAGCCCATGAAGGCTTGAAAAATCAGATTTCCTACTGTCCGTGTCTCAGATGAAGGCTCAGTGCCAGCTTCCTATGGGTATTAAATACAAAGCAAAGATGAAAGAGTAAATGCAGTCCTTGTGTTCGATACAGAAGCTGACAGCGCTGTTCCAAGGCGTGTTTCAGAGGGAGCTGTGCAAACTGGTTTGGAAAGGAAAGCTCAGTCGTAGGCTTTCTGAAATAATTCAGTGCTAACCAAAGCAACGATCGCTCTCTTGGTCTCTTTCTGAACTGAACTTTATCAGAAAAACAGAAACATCCTTAATATTCCTAACACAAACCAGGCTCCATTCCAAAAATATTTTACCTCTGACTAACTTGGGAAATGAGCTTTTCTGCCGGGCATCCTACCCCCGTGACTCACCACGCAGCGCAGCCCGGAGCGCAGAGCATCCCTGCACAGAGACCGGGCAGCAGCAGCGCTCAGCCGAGCACATGCCAGCACAGCCCACGGGCTGCAAGGAAACAGCAGACTCACTGCACTGTGGGCACGAAATGCATATTTCATTACGTCCACTATGTGACACGTGTTTAAGCTCTACTTTAAAATTAAGTGTGGCAAATGGGGGTAAATTTGGGGTGCATTAAAAAGAGCATTGCCAGCAGGTCGAGGGAGGTGATCCTCCCCCTCTACTCTGCCCTGGTCAGGCCTCAGCTGGAGTACTGTATCCAGTTCTGGGCTCCCCTGTATAAGAAGGACAGGGACCTCCTGGAAAGAGTCCAGCGGAGGGCCACAAAGATGATCAAGGGCCTGGAGCATCTCCCCTATGAGGAGAGGCTCAGTAAGCTGGGTCTGTTCAGCCTAGAGAAAAGAAGGCTGAGAGGGGACCTGATCCATGTTTATAAGTATCTTAGTTGCGGGAGGCAAATGGAGGTGGGGAACCTCTTTTCGGTGGTCAGTGGGGACAGGACAAGGGGCAATGGCCTTAAGCTGGAGCACAGGAAGTTCCGCACCAACATGCGGAAGAACTTCTTCACGGTGCAGGTGACGGAGCACTGGCACAGGCTGCCCAGGGAGGTTGTGGAGTCTCCTTCCCTGGAGATATTCAAGACCCGCCTGGACGCCTGCCTGTGCAACCTGCTGTAGGGAACCTGCTCTGGCAGGGGGGTTGGACTCAATGATCTCTCGAGGGCCCTTCCAACCCCTACAATTCTGTGATTCTGTGAAATGCTGGTTTTCCTTAATGTTCTACCAGTTTTGCATTAAATATCCTGTTCAGCCACTTCAAGAAAAAATCCTGTTCTCATTGGTTTATGGAGAACTGCTCCAAATGGCCAGCGCATCCCTTCTGTAAGGTAAACACAGGAGAAAAAGTATCAAAGTCGATATTCATAGGAAGGAGGCTGGCCCTGCTTCCCCCTTACATGGTGTTCTCTGGCTGCAGTGAACACACCCTCCTGCACACTGTCTCAGGAAAATAAAGCATATTTATTCCCACTGCTGTTTTGAGTAAGAGATGCTGATTCTTTAACAAAACCCACGGCAACATGCATATGTAAGCCCAAAAAGCACAGCTGGATAACGGCACAGAGCCAGGAGGAGAGGCAGACCCACGTCCTCGCACCAGCCTGGCACCCCTCACACTCCTCTCTGGGTAGAGGCCACTCACCAAACCAGCAGCATCTAACACAAAGAGAAACACTGTTCTCTCTGCTTCCAGCTTTGGGAATTGCACTGTCTCTGCAAAGGCTGTGTGGAGAGCAAAAGCCAGCACAAGGGAGGGTCTGGGCTCCCCGCCCAGGGGAGCGTGAGAGATGCAGGTAGAAGGGAGGAGCACAGTGAGCCTACACAATCCCAGCTCCTCGCTGCGACCTGGGTGCAGCCATAGCCCCAGCCCCAGCCCCAGCTCCAGGGCAGCCCGCATCGGGGATGCTCCCACCTACAGGCATGGGACAGAGCCGAGTGTGCCAAGCCCTCGCCTGCAGGGCACAGTGACCCAGCCTGCAATCTGCTTTGTTACGACGCAGGCGTCTGAAAAGCTCCAAACCAGCACTGATTATTCATGTGCCATTTTGGATGTGCTAGAAGCAGCTCACAGAGACAAATTGTTCTGACAGTCAGACAGATACCTTATCATCTCTCATCTAGACAAGGAGCCATTTGCTTTTCAGCAGACATTACATGAAGTCCTTGACGATTCCTTCCTACCACCCACCATCTTAAGACCCGATCCAAATTGCACAGAAGTCAAGGTTGAGACCAACTCCAGCCATGCCAGGATCTCTTTTTGTTGGTCAAAACAGATGCTAATGTAATGCAGGTCTTTACACACAATATATACTTGATAAAAAGGAAAGCATGGGTGTACTTGTTTGCTTTATGGTTTATATATTTGCAACAAATTAAAATATCAAATTAAATTTCAAGAGCTAAGTAGAAGCTGTGCACAGAATTTCTGGGTGCAGGAAATATCACGTAGCTCACTGCTCCTGGTGAAAATGAGAAGGAAAAATGTCCCCCTCGCTCGTTTGCTCAAGGATTTCTAAATGAATGAGCAAAATCTTTTAATTACAGAAATGGAAACGTCTTTCATTGTAACTGAGCAAAAGGAACGAGATAAAAAACTAGAATTACAGTACAATAAAGCTAATTTCTGAACTGAGCTGTAACTATGGCAACCTTCATTCACAGTATGTAACTGGGAGTATAGGAAGACAGTGCACCCGGTGAGCCTGAAGAAATTATCTACAGCATTGGCGTACACATTTTTCAAAGACACAAGCTTTTACAAAAATTGGACTTGGTAAGAAGTTTCAATTTGCATAAACCATTTGACAGTACCCCTGTATTTCCTGATTATGTTGGTTACAGGGACACGTCTTCACCAAACAGCCAGATACTATGGGAGACGATACATTTCAAGATGATAGGCAAAGGAAAAAAGTGAATTCCACAATTAAGTATTAACATAAATCTTAGTAGAAAGTGCTGCGATTGTGCAGTTAGAGTTAGAAGCTGGCCCTGTCACCAGCAGTAAGGATTTAAGATTTCCTTGACCATACAAAATCAAGAGGTGGCACTGAGCCAAATCCTTCTCTCCCTCAAGCCCGTGTTTCCCCCCCCCACCCCCGCTGGCGTCAGCAGCCTCAGTTGCTGCGGTGTCACAGCCCCCAGTGCTCCCCATGAGTGAGCTCAAATACGGGAGCAGTGTGATATGAACAGAAAAGAAAACAAACGAGAAGTAATGGATCGATACAGTGACATTTCCTCTCACATCCAACCTCTGATGCCAGGAGGGTGCTTGCCTTGCCAGCTGCTGCCAGGCACGTGGCACAACCCCATCTGCTCTGCTTTATAGGGTGGCCTTTTTCCTGCCTGTTTGTGCCAAGACTGTGTTTTGGAACCAGAGTGCCCACAGCAGAAGTGAAGTGTGACAGCAGCGGTGGCATCTAAGGCTGGGACCAGCCACAACGTGAGCTGCATCGCCAGTCCTGCCCAGCTCCTCGGCACGGAGACGGGGTGCTGGGGGCAGCTCCCAGCGAGCACCGTTTCTGAAAGGATCCCAAACTCAGCAAACAATGGGAGCAACATCACCAAGGAGGGGGAAGGGGAAATAGGGATTAGAAATTATTTCTGCAAACTTGCATTCAGCAAGCCTTTGCAGCGGGGCGGGCTCTCCAAGGAGAGAGGCTCGTAACAGCTGCAGGCAGCTGGTGCAGCACGCAGCTGTAGCTGACAGAGGATAAAACAGAAGGAAGAAAAACAATAATTTTCAAAAATCAAAGCCAACCTCTTCCTCTTTATATATTTGAAGTAGCTGTCTGGTTTGAGGCAGCTGCTGAATGCACTTTCACTTGCTATTTATCAGCTTTCAAAAGAAGAAGAATGCTCCAGATGCTCTGATGTGCACTATACCAATGCATGACGTGGAACCAACAGCAGCAGAGCTGTAGAGGACAGTCCCTTAACCAGAGCTAGCCCCACAAGATTGTTTAGCAGTGCTTCGATGCAAGAAAAAAGGAATTTCTGCTTCACCGAGATGGGCAGATTTCTGGCAGGGCTCTTATCCCTGAACCTCACCTCCACAGTATAACAGCAGAGCTCTGGTGGGGTTGGTGACACGCGGCTTCCCGGCACCTCACCTGATGAACTGGCCTTGGCAGCAAGGCCAAACAGCTTTGGGCATGGTCACAAAACATGAGGTCGAGGTGGCAAGGCACCTGGCAGCACTGTGAGTGCTGCAGGCACACTGGGACTCTGAAAACGGTCTGGTGCTGGGAGTGCTGTAAGCGTGGCCTTAAGGAACGGCCCCGCAGCATGGGAATGGACTCAGCCATGCTATAGCCCCTTTTCCCTGAATTGATTTTCCTCATTTCATGTACCTCACTGCTCACAAGAGGGTTGGCATCACTGGTTACAAGCATGCTGGGAAGGCATTTCAGAAAAGGAGGAGATAGGGCCATTTTCACAGGACATGCTTAAGAGCTTAAACCCAGCCCTCCTTTATTTATTTATTTTTTTTGGAGGAGGAGGAGGAGGAGGAGGACCTGGCAGCAAAACGACATTTTTAAACTTTTCTTTCCTGACATGACTGGAATGTTTGGGTGTGAGCCTTGCTGCAGTAAGCGTTACAGCCCACTGCCGTGCAGCAAGCCCAGTGCCTGCGAGCACAGGCTGGGCACGAGGAGTGCATCTCGTGGGCACGTGGCAGCCCCAATATATCACAGGCTGGAAGCGGTTCAGAGTTGTCGACAACGCGGATTTGCTAATCAAAACCCCGTGTGGCTGAAGGACACAACCCACTGACCTTTCCTACAGCCCTGGGAATGTTGCAGCAGCCTGAAATGACTTCCTAGAGCTGCAGCCGCTGCTCGAGTCGGAGGAGACTCTTTGCCAGCACTGTGTCTCTGAACAAAGCACCTTTTTCATGCGTACTTTTCAGAGAGAGGGAAGGAATTATCTCTGATTCAACAGGGCATTCAGATACCGTTTCCAGATTGCTACAGAGGCTTCATTCAGTTACGTTGGCTTCAAATTAAAAGTTAATGAAAACTAACACACTTCTCATTTCTCCTGAGGGGCATTCGCTCTCTCATTTAGACGGCTGAGAAAAGTAAGTCAGAAGAAAACTCCTTGTTGTTTGACAAAGGCTGCAGGACCTCTCGGAGCTGTCTAGCAGCACGCTCCTGCCTCAGTATCGCTGCTGTCACTTTGAACCTGATGTGCTCATTTTCCAAGGGTGCGTTACAACCTCCCACACAGCAATGTGTGTGCAAGTGAAATATCATTAGGTCTGATGGGCACCCTTTGTCTTCCCAGGAAATGAGTAAACGATGTCCTCAAAAAGCTTACCATTGGAGGGTAGTAGAAATTACAGACTCATGTTTGGCACGGAGCGTCACATTCACAGCTGTACTGAACGCCTGCCAGGAGCCATCTGCCTACAGAACATGCCGTCTTCCAGTTGCTCGACCTGAGATGGTTCAAGAGGGTGACGGCAATGTGAGAGAAGCAAACAGACTTTCTTTGTGATCTCTTTTGCTTGGTTTTATAGCTCTCCTCTGGAGGAAAGCGAGATTGTTGCCAATTTCCAAGTGATGGCGGGTTCAAGCAGTGCTTTCCAGATTAACCCAAGCCATTGCTTTTTGACCCCGGGTAAGGCTTTTCTTCATCATCAACATGCAAGAAAGCTACAAACCTTTCAGTTACATATTCTACCTGATGATACCTGCAAATATACAATAGCAAGACTTGAATCTAGGAAAATCACTGGGATTTTTTTCTGTTAGCATCTCTTAAGCCTTCGTAGCCCCTGGTCTCCCTTGTACCAGCCTCTCTTTCCATGGCCAGTCCAGCAATCACCCCAAGTCATACTCCTGGTGCTGGTTACACAGGAACAGACTCTAGCACTACTCTTTATACAATCCCTTGCTTTAACAAGACATGTACAAAGTTCTTGTTTTTCTGAACAGAGCAAAAAACATGCAGGCAAACGCCAAGAGCCTACCTGTGCTCACATTCAAGCCTTTTCCAGGATGCCCTTTGCCCTAGTGTTCTCTTTTTTTCTTTTTTTGTGTCATTTTCAGTGTCATGCCCCTGAACTCACTTTACCGTGCCCTTTGCATTTTCACCTTTCACTTTTTTGGCGGCATTTTTGCCCCCATTTTTCTTTTATATGCATGTTTGTGATTCAGACTCATGGCTTAACCCCTTTCTGTCTGCGTCATTTACCAGCACACCGTATTACCAACCTGCACGGGATATGCTACTGCCTAATGGTGTGATACTGGTGCAGCATTTTGAGTGGTGGGTCGTACTGTTCTGTTTTTTCAGTAATCAGAGTCATTTAACTGCTTCCTCAAGCTGAACCAATGTAATGTATTTTACCCCATTCCATACATTTCTCTTACTATTTTCAGTATGAGCTGATGTGATCACACACTGAATGGAATGAATACTACATGAAAATGGAAGTACGTCACAACTGCACATGTAGGATTTTATAAATTTTATAAATAGCCAAAATGATGCTGGGATAGCTGCACAGACTGGAGATTAAAAAAAAAAAAAATGCTTCCAGGACATGGCTCTGTATTAGATCCTCCCCAGCACCGCTGCATGCTCTTCCCTTCTGCTGGTGTCTGCTGCCTGCCCCGCTCTGCCTGCTGAGCAGTCTGTGGAACTGCTCTGTATGAAACAGTCCAAGTTTGAAAAGTGCTTTCAGGCTGTAATTTGAAGTATGACCAGAGAGTGGGGTTAGCACTCTGGCATGGGTGGTGACTTGGACGGCCAGGGAAGGGACATGAAGGAGGAAGCAAGAACGAGCTTCCTATAGATGCAGGTACAGCTGGATGGCTTAAACCAGACAGATCAGAGTGAAGAGAAACACAAGGACCTGCCCAAAGGACCTCTGCTATCTGTTCTTATGCCTTTTACCTGAGCAGCATTGCTATGACTAAACCAGATAACACAGGAGTGTAGTGACACATCGGTCACTGCAAGTGGGTTGACTGCTGGGTGGAACAAAACACTCAGGTACGCGCTTCGACTGTGAACCTAATGTTTTCCATTGGGAACAAACAGTAAAGGAGATTAATTATTGGCAGCACTGAAAATGAATAAGCACGAATACCCCCTATGATGGCAATATTTGTGAATGAACTTGTTTTCTGAAGATCAAAAGTAAATATTTTATTCAGTCTTGTGTAAATGTGTCATTATAACAGCAGTGCATATAAAAGAAACAGGAATATTGTGACACTGCAGTTTGTTAAGGAAGCAGTAATGTTGACTTCAAGCCCATCAGTCCTTGATAACCAACTCTGTAATTTAAAACGTAAATGCCTTTCTGAGCTCATCTATTCTAAGCTGGATAGAGCCCAGCATGCTTCAGTTTTTAAATAACTCATTCCCATGACCTTTGCAACTCACTAACTTACACAACAGCGCAAAAAAGAGCCTCATACACATGACTCAGGCTGCCTTAGGGTTGCTGAAACTTAAGAAGGCAGCCTACATAGCATAATCACAAGCAAAAGGAAAATAAAAGCCTGATTATATAACATTCAGCCAAATTGAACAAAACTCTGCAGTTGTACAAAACTGTGGGCTGTAGAGATGCACCCAGAGCTCAAAGAGGTTTTAAAGAAACGGCCTGATGTGTTTAGCCCCAGCGCTTTGTATTGGAGCTAGAAGAAGAAATAATCCTTCCTCTCAAAATACTACTTTAAAGCATTTAGTTTGTAGTCTGGATGTGCTCCAGGACACCTGAAACACGCTGAGTAAAATGACCCTGGGGAAAGAATAAGGTGCCTGGATTGCTAACTTGCAAGCTCAAAATCACCCACAGGAAATGTGCTGTGAGCTCTTGAAAACATGCACTGCAGCAGTTGCCTGGCACTTACTGAATGTCTTCCTGATGCTCACAGATCATTTCAGAGGGTTCTCACAGGCACAGTTCATCTGTGGGGAAATCTGTGATTTTGCACCACCTCCCTGACCCCTGCCATCAGGGCATCATTTATCTGTGCAGCTGAACATGCTGGTTATTTGGACTCACAAACTAAATCCAGCACTGGGATTCCAAAACGACCTTCTAAAAGACTCCTGAGGACAAGAAAGGCACCCCAAACACGGGCCTGGTGGAAACGGTCACAGTCAAGCTTTATCTTACAATAAACAGCCTTGCTCAGGAGCATAACTTCACTTTGCTGAGATCCACAGGACCTCTCAGAGGGAGGCGTCTACCTCCAGCTCCTCAACACCATAACAAAGCTCAGAGTTCTCTTCTATGGCAAGGTGTTGCTCCTTCCACTGGTTCCTGTCTGCTGTGAATGCCCAGTGGCAAACACGTATTCCCTGTAACTGGAAAACACTGGCATTATTTTCACCTTCTGTCCAGGCTTCCTGTTTTTCCAGGAGAGTACTTTGACTGCGCAGCCACAGGTCAGCTGAGGTGAGGGTAATCCCCACCCTGCAGTGAGGACTGGTCTCTGACACACACGAATCCACCGCTCCTTGGCTCAGGGCAGCAACCAGGGCTCTGTGACCTCCTGCTGAGGCCACTTCACTTGGAAGAACAGAGTAATTTACTGGATCTAGCCTTAAGACTTGAGATGTTTTAAAATGTTTATATTAGTTAGACTACATTGTCAGTTATTTGTCTGGCTAGATGTAAGTCAATCCCTTCCATGGCCAACAGGAAAGTATTTTCCTTTTTTTGTGAAGTACACTGTCCAGGGACAAGCAGAGAAGCCAAGCTGAAGGTAAGGGGATAAAACAAATACAGTTTTGGTTTGTTGTTTAAAAACACAAATACAAACTAAACAAAGCAAACAGTAAATATTTGTGTAGGTGGGTTCACCTGAGATAGTGATCCTACTCATTAATCAAGGAAAACAGTAACCTAACTCTTCTTTCCTCTAATGGAAAAATAAATGCTTATATTTTTGCATCACATACAAATTTTAAATCCCAAAGGATACAGCTGGATGTTATTTTCCCAGTGTTTAGGCAAGGGTAAACTGCAGGAAAATAAACAGGAGTGTGAAAGAGGTCAATTTTGTCTGGCAATCTTTCTAACCTTCCCTGTTACAAGTGGAAACGGGACCTGATGTAACCCTGGGCCCTAAGACATCCAAGAGAGCAGTTCAGAGTCTGTTCCTGGTTCTAAATCTAAATTTCTGATTTACTTTCCATTACTATTTTCCACTCCAAAGTACACCCTAGTGCCAAGAAGATAGCAGTCATTGGCACTGATTGCTTTTCCTCATTGCTGGGGAAGTTATTGCTCTTTAGCATTCATATTTACCCAGTGAGATCCACACTCAAATCAGAGAGCTGTTTCTACAGACCGTCATTGGCTTTCTGTCTCTTGACTGCAGTGATATCAAGCATGTTCAACTATGGATCTCTGAAAAATCTTTAATTTCAGAAGTTTTGGGTATGATAGAATGAAACTGGGGTATCACTGTTCTGGCAGCATTGGGTAAAAAATATTTTGTCTGTTGCTAAGTGCAAGCTATTTTCCTTCTGGAAAAATTCAGGCAGATTCCCCTGCCCCCCCAAATTTCACCTCTGCTACTTCCCCTGGAGCCTCCTGAATCTTCTGCACAGCGGCCACCATAACTGCAAATGTACTTACTTTTTTAAATGACTGTAGAAAATATTAAAAAATGCACACAAAGAACAACAGCTGGAAAAGGGATCAGCCCTTTCAGAGCCAAGATAATTGTGGAAGCCAACACCCCAACAGCCTGAAACTGCTTCCATGTAGAACAGACAGACACTGATAACATCACTCTTGAAGCCTGCCAAAAAGTCTTTTCCACTAACATTTCAGTACAGTATCTTCCTTATGAAGTTGCCAGAGTGCTTTATTCCTTAAATTGGATAACAAATTCTGAAAGATCTACTTAGATGAAGTGTGTAAGCTAGTGCACAACTCCTACCAAATGCAAGAAAATGTATTTAATTATCTGCTAATGAGACTGGAGGAATACAACAGCACGGTGCAAAGAAGCCCTGAAAGGCAACAGACGCAAGCTGAGCAAAGAAAAATCTGTCTAAGGAAAAAAAGCCCTTCAAACTGCAAGTGGCAAAGCACATGAACTGGGGCTCAGGCAGGCTGCAGAGTCCGTCCTCAGAGATTTTCAAAACGGGATTGGCCAAGTCCCTGAGCAGCTTCACTGAGCTTCAAAGTTGGCTGTGGACAGGGAGCTGGGCTGTGCGACCTCCAGAGGTCCCATCTGACCCAGATTATCCTGTGATTCTAGGACGCTGGATCCCAGCTGTTTTCAAAAAATAAATACATTAAAAGCTGCCAGACCCACCGCTTCGTTTCATTTCACAATGGAACTGATAGGGAAGATACAAAGTGCCTCTGGCGAGACAAAATAAACAACTGTCCCTGGGTCCTGCAGTGATGGCAAAATACCCCCTGAAAGCAATTCCCTCTGCAATTCCCCACTAGCCTCCCCTGCTTGTACTAAAGAGGGCAGCAGGGAAAGAAGAGCTGCCTGCATGAACCTCTTGTACTAGGTGGCTCAGCACTGCTGCTTTACTCTAAGGTTGACACTTTTAAGAGATGTTTCTTCAAAATCACCTTTTGCAGGGCTTACTGTAAAACTCCAGAAACATTTGCCATATCCATCTGTGTTACAGGAGGGCAAATGCACCACAGGCAGCAAACACTGCCTGAGAGGGCAGCAGAATACTTGAATGTGCAACATAAGCCTTTCTCTGAAGCAGACTGAATGAAGATCACAAGCCATCACCGACTGCAGGTGTTCGGTCTGCTTCAAGCTCGAATGACACATTTATTATTGCCATGTAATGCTCCTGATTTCTGCTAAAAATAAATGATTGGACCAGACTTACATTGCTGTCATTGCTTCTGTAGTGCTTTCAGGGAAAGTGACAAGATAAGTTCAGTCTTGTCCTATTCTTCCCACTTATTCAGTACATGCCATATTTCTCTCCCTTATTTTCCCCTGTATTACTCTTT
Source organism: Penelope pileata (assembly GCA_013396635.1). NCBI lineage: Eukaryota > Metazoa > Chordata > Aves > Galliformes > Cracidae > Penelope > Penelope pileata. The sequence goes on from WBMW01005542.1 coordinate 1,260,723, forward strand.
TCTCTTGGCTTTCGAAACTTGCATGACTTCTGTTTTTTTTTATGCTGCCAGTCAGTAAGGCAGCATGCCAGGTGGAAGTGTTTGATCTGTACGTACCATTCTGAGCCAGTTTTTATAGGTGACTGCTCTTCTCACTGGGCAAAGGAGCAAAATGGCATTTCTGAAACACTGTGTGCAGAGATATTGCAAAAATGTTAACCAATCAGGGGACATAAAATCAATTGAGGAATTACACTGTGTTCCTGAACCTGCTTTCAGCAAAACTGAGCCAATACATTATTTATTCATCAGGCACAAGAACTTACTTAAACTAGAAGGTTTAAAGGTACAAACATTTTATTGACAAAATGTATTTAGATGATCTGTAATGCAGTGTCTCTGGAAAGCTTGTGAAGAAAGCGTGAGGGTAACTGCTGCAGCACTTCAGCTGCAGTGATCACGCACAGCAGCTGTTGATTCTGCAGTGCAGGATTACCCACCGCTGGCCACCAATACAGCAAACAAGAACTGATGTGTTGTTACCCTCATGGCAAACCTTTCTTCCAAATGGTGAGACGCATTTTGGAGCACCTACAAGTAATTGCTTTTCCATCAATACTTGATGTAAATGTTAAACAAGGAACAACATGTTTTTATTCATACACTTTCTCTAAAATCAGCAAAATGGACAGTTGCTCAAAGTGCACAAAAAGGCTTTGCCAGTACCAATGTGAAGAAAAAGGAAACCTAACTTTCCAGTCAGACTGCAACACGCAGCTTTTGGCATACCAGTTCACTCGTATCAGTTGAGAACCAAAATGTCAGCCAAGTTTTAGTATTTCATCTTTCATTCTTGGGATTTACATGGGGCCGCCAAAGCCAAATTCTCCCCTCTTTTCACTCATTCTTTTAAAATTCAAATTCTATCTCTTTTTTAGAGAGAGATGGTATCAACAGAATACAGCGAGACAGGGAGCCACAGCCTCTGTGTTCTTTTGGCCTTAAATCAGGGGAAAAAAAAGGATTAATATGATAAACAGGGTGGCTAACACTAACCTTGCAATTTCACAGCATGTTACGGGGAACTGAATCAATGGTCACAAGATGTTCTGAAGACTGAGATTGCTCCATGCTAATTCATTTGAAGATATTTTTTTCTTTTCCATAGACAACTACAGGCAGTGACATTTTCTTCAGAACATGAATCCACTCTCCAGAACCCATACATCCAGCTGGGAATAGGAGGTGCTCAGTGGTGACTTCATCCCAATCCATTTCTGTGCATCTACTCATACAACTATCACTTAAAAAGACTCAGGCACGGGTCTGTCTTCCCACAGCCTTTTTACCTTCTAATGGAGAAATAAGATGCCTTAATTGTGCCTTCTTACGCAGTCTTTAGGAACATTTCTAATCTCAGCTGCTTTACAGTCACTCTTGCTGCAAGTAGAAAATTATGTAAATGGTTGTTGTTAAAGCACTCTGCCAATCTATTTCTGTCCGTGTGCTACTATTAAAAAAGAATGTAAATTATTCATCTTCCATGCCATATAACAAAGTATTCTATGTACAATGGTGTCTGTCAGATGCAGCTAGCTTGCTTTTTGTTCTAAAATAAGGCTCAAAGAAAATATGATGGTATACCTTTCTGGATAAATACCATAAAAGTCACTCAGAACGCCAACAAACGATCATTTTTAATATTTGTGCTTTCAACCACTACTGTGGGAGACCAGTACAGTGAAGGATGGCATCATATCTTCCCAGCTGCTTCCCACACGCAGGGTCACCAGGCCGTGCCTTCCATTTTCCTGCATCCCACCTAGGCCTCTTGAGTCTTCCAGGTAACAAGCACAGAAATTTTCCTTTGTTTTCTCTACTCATTTCACTACCCATCTGTAAAGAACCTAACAATGTTGGATAAAGACACAAGTGTAGCAAAAACTAAGCTTTGTGATAGCTGTTGAAGAAACGCCAATCGCAAGGCTCCATGGGCTGGCTGAACGGCGGCCAACAGCACAGAGAGGCGGGCATCCTGGCCACCCCGGCATCAGAAAGTCACGAGAGCACGCGCAGCTGTGAGCAGAGACGATCAACGAGATCTGCAAACTGTTGGATTCATGGTTTGCGGGTTTTGTTGTAATGAGAAATGTGAAGAATAAAGGCTTGCTCAAAGCATCACAACATTGAATGCTGCCTTAGGGATTGGGAAAGGGGAGAGGATCCCATCTAGGGCTGGGGAGTCCAGAGAGCAGGGCTGCTGAGGGCACAGGGCCAGGAGCAGGGGAGCGGCAGAGCCCCCGCTGCAGCACTACAGGGGCTCCGCTGCAGCATTAACGCATTCTGTGACCACAAGGCACCTCAGGAACACTTAGAGGGGGAAATAAGAAAAAATTTCCCTCTCTTCAAAGACTCAAATTAACTAATTCAGACTTAAAATCGTGCAAGTTTTAAGAAATTCCCTAATTTTCAGCCTTCTTAGCAACCAGAAGCTACACGACTCTGGCTGCTGACCAGCGGTGCGCGGGGGACAGGTCGCTGCCGCGGTCACTGCGCAGCACGGCCACGTTTATGGCACACGGGATAAACCACCGCCGCTCCCCTCCGGCTCCTCGGCCCTGCGCCGGACGCCTGCGAGAGAGCAGAACCGCGACCACCCCTAAAGGCCGCCATACAGACGCTGCCATTCCCCCTC
>WBMW01005542.1:1263412-1281299 GCA_013396635.1 Penelope pileata
GCTCCCCTTCCCCCTCCGCGTCCCCCCCCGCCCCGGCCCCTCACAGCGGGGCGTGGCCCCGCCTCACCCACCCCGCGGGGAAGGGGGCGGTGCTGCGCCACCGGCGCGTTCGCGCCTTCCCGCCCCGGCGCGGTGCGCGCGCACGCAACGCCCCTCTCTTCTTCCTCGTCCTTCTCGGCGCTCCCTCAGCCGCCGTCGAGCCTCCGCGTCACGTGCCCGCCTTGCNCCCCCGCCGGAAGGAGCGGGCGGCGGCCCCGTGCGTCCGCGGATCGGCTGCGTGTGTGCGTGCCTCCCCCTGCCCTCCTCAGTGCCGGCGCTGTCCGTCCGTCCTCTCTAACGAACTCTCTGCCTTGCTTCCCCCATCCCCTGGGCTTCTGCTTTGTGGATGTTGGCGGCTTCTTGTTGTGACAGGAGAATGTGTGTGTGCCCCGGGCCCAGGCGGATCGGTACGTACCTCGCGCCGGAGCTCGGGGGGGCGGAGGGGCCGCGCTAGGGCGGAGGGCCGAGCNGGAGCCAGGTCTGTGGCGGCGCGGAGAGACGGAGGGAGGGGGTGTCGGCGTTCGGGCGGGCGGGAGGCGCAGCCATGGCGCGGCCGCGCGGCGCCTCAGGGGGGTAGCGGTCCCCGCCGCGGCGACGNGGGCCGAGCCCCGGCCGCGCCGCCCCACAGCCGGTGGGTGCTGGAGGGGCCGGGCTGCAGCATCAGGTGTCCCCGGCAGCGCCGTGGTGGTAGAGAGGAAGGGCTCGTGTGTGCCTGCTCCATCGGTGTAGCAGCGCAGAACCCATAAACTGCCCATCTGTCCCCTTATTTGCTGTGCTCGTGGCCCGAAAAGTAGTGCTTGTACCCTGTCCTGGCATCGAAGAGGTTCTTAGGGCTGATGTGATGCTAATCACCTGACAAATGTTGATTAGGTAGTGATGTTTCTACTTAAATCTTGTTTTCTGCCATCTCTTGATCAACTGCAGTTAACTAGGGAGCTGGATGTGCAGCTGCAGTGTCTGGTTAGGTTTAGGGCACCCATGTTGTGGGGGTAAATGAGATCTTTGGAGTGATTTCAGCTGATGTTGGCAGGTTTGGAATTTCTCTTTGCCTTGGTCAGCAGGATTTAAATCTGGCATGCAGAGCAGACCTAAACTGCCAGGGAGTCACCGTGAGGGACACAAGCAATGGCAAGTTGAGAGGCTGCCTTCCTGCATCCTGGTGGATCCCCCGCAATATTTGCTAAACTAATGTTTAAAAATCAGTGAAGTGACTTCTGGTGGCACTGCAGAGCCACTCTAACAGCGCTACATTTGTTTCTTGCTTCATCATGGATCAACAGCAAAGCTGTCAGAACAGTTGTGGAACCGTACAGCAGTGGGTCAGCCCTGAGCAGGAATACATAGCAGGCAGGGGAGCTTGGTGCAGTGGGAGTCTGACAGGAGGCCAGCAGGAAATGCAAGGTGCTGCTGTGGACCTGACACGTCTATAGGATGCTGAGGGATCCATTCGGTAATCCAAGTTGTGTTTTTCTCCGTGTGATATTTAAAAGCAACAACTGTTGCCAAAGTAGCTCCCATATAATTAGAAGGCAGGAATAGACTTTGAAATCTATATTTGGAGCTGCAGTTCACTTCTGTCATGCTGTGTCCATGTGAAGCCTGGGCTGGAGAAATGCGCTTTCTGGGAAGCAAATGGCTAGCATAAATACAGCATGCATCTGGAAGCTCAAGCCAGCACACCGCTGCGGGGTGTAGGGACAGCTGGCTGGGGCACACAGGGCTGTGGGCAGTGCTCTCACTGGTAGCTGACCAGCAGCAAACTGCCCAAGTCAGGCTTCCGAGCTGTCAGGGGGAGATATGGGAGAGCTCAGTGGGCAGATCTTTGTCAGTGCAAGTCAACACTGGTGAGCAGTGGTTCTTAGGGAATGAAGATGTAATGCTAGAAAGTCTCTGTAATAGTAAAACATAATTGTAATTTACTTTCAGCAGTTTACGTCTTCTGTAGCAGAGAAGCGGGGTCTATTCCTGGTTACTGAAAGAGAACAAACAAGCTGGGAGAGAAGAGCATTGCTTGCTTCCTTCCAACACAAAGAATGGGGTGTAGTCTTGTTTCTAGATGCTTCTCAGCTGGTAATCAGAATTCTAGCAAAATCTGTAGACAGCATGGTGAGTAGGTGATAGGGCTAGTGCTTAAGTATAATACATAGGACTGCAGTGAGTCTTGTATAAGATGATTTGTAATGACCCTTTCTAGGAAGAAGCTGGAACTTGATCATAAAAGATGGGAGGAGAAAAGTAAATTGCCATTAACTATATACTCTGCATAAAAGAACACAGCTCTGTTTTTCTGCACTGTGGAATTTTTTTGAAGTATGACATCGTAAAAGACTTCCTGAGAATGAAGTATAATGAATAAGATTTAGGAGGTGCTTGCACAGATAATGTGATTGGATATATAAATGGAGACAGAGTGTAATGCTAGAATCTTTTTCCAGAGGAATGGAAAATTATTAGGAAAATAGATGTAGTAAAATATCTTTGGTACTAAACAGTTAGCACTGATCTAGCTTTGGCTTATTGTATGTGGCTCTGTTGTAGTGATGGACAAAAACACAGCTTGGGCAATCGTGCAGTTGACTAGCATTTTTAGTAATTTATAATCTTAAAATTGACTAGGGTAAATGAGCTGTCCATAGCGGAGATGTATCTTTTATTTGATAAGCTAGAAAACTGTTGCATAGGTTCCTGTGGCTATTTTGTATATATACACCCCAGTGTCACATGAGTGTGACAGTTTTGTATGTGAAAGTGGGGAGAAGACACAACCTGCTACTGGCTTCTGTTTGTCTGCGAAAGATGTACTGTCTATAGCTTACTGCTTTTTTATCATTGAAAACATTTTAAAGCTGTTTGTCATCTCAGTTGTTTCTGAATCTTAATGTTAGGTGCATTTTTCCTACATCAGATCTGGCTCTGCCAGTTGGAATCTCAGGATCAGTAGGAAAAGAATCTCCATAGAAGCCTTGCAGAGTGTGGCACTGCTGTAGCATGCTGTATGCCAACTGTTGCCTTAACTGTGAAACTGCATTGTCTGTCTGGATATTTTTCCACTTCCCTCCTGCTATGTGAGGGGATGTAAGAGCTACCGCATCTGTGCTGAACTTCAAAGTATGGTATAGCTTACTCTGTTATAGCCCAATACATTGCATGTAAACAAATACCTCTTCTTTTCCAAGACCTGCTGATCTGTGTACTTTGTATTCTAAGCGACTTTGTTCAGTGGCTGTAAATGCCTTAACACAGGCATCTGGGAGGAGAGAGATCTGTTAGCTGGCTCTAAGTGCTGTTCTCTTTTCTTTCAGCAATTCCAGTCCGAAGCTCCAGGCTATCGTTGTTGTCTGATGCCATGCCAGCACCGACGCATCTGTTTCCATTGATTCGTAACTGCGAGATTAGCAGAATATGCAGTACTGTGTGTTACTGCCACCATAAACATCTGTGTTGCTTATCGTCTCACTTTGCCCATGGTCACTTCAGATATGCACCTCAGAAGAAATTTGCAGCACTTTGTAGGCCAAAGGAGAACTTCTATCAGTTTATTCACACGAGGGATTATGCTTCTACACCACAGAGGTTTTACCTCACTCCCCCACAGGTCAACAGCATTCTCAAGGCAAATGAATACAGTTTTAAAGTTCCAGAATTTGATGGTAAAAATGTGAGTTCTGTCCTTGGCTTTGATAGCAACCAGCTGCCTGCTAATGCTCCAATAGAAGACCGGAGGAGTGCTGCCACTTGCTTACAGACAAGAGGGATGCTTCTGGGCGTGTTTGATGGCCATGCAGGTTGTGCTTGTGCTCAAGCTGTCAGTGAAAGACTGTTTTACTACATTGCTGTCTCCTTGTTACCTCATGAGACTTTACTTGAAATAGAAAATGCTGTGGAAAGTGGTAGAGCTCTCTTGCCCATTTTACAGTGGCACAAGCATCCCAATGATTACTTCAGCAAAGAAGCTTCCAAGCTTTACTTCAATAGTCTGAGAACTTACTGGCAGGAGCTCATTGATCTCAATAGCGGAGAGACTACTGATGTGAAAGAAGCTTTAATTAATGCTTTTAAGAGGCTCGATAATGATATTTCTCTGGAAGCTCAAGTAGGAGACCCAAACTCTTTTCTCAACTACCTAGTGCTGCGAGTAGCATTTTCTGGTGCAACTGCCTGTGTAGCCCATGTAGATGGTGTTGACTTGCATGTGGCAAACACAGGTGACAGTAGGGCAATGCTTGGGGTTCAGGAAGAAGATGGATCTTGGTCTGCAGTTAGTCTCTCCTATGACCACAATGCACAAAATGAACGTGAAGTGGAACGTGTGAAAACGGAGCATCCAAAATCCGAAGAGAAAAGTCTTGTGAAACAAGACCGCCTCTTAGGCCTTCTGATGCCTTTCAGAGCTTTTGGTGATGTGAAGTTTAAGTGGAGTATTGAACTACAGAAGAGAGTAGTCGAATCGGGCCCAGATCAGTTGAATGAGAATGAATATACCAAGTTTATTCCTCCAAATTACCATACTCCCCCATACCTCACAGCTGAGCCGGAAGTCATACATCACAGATTAAGGCCACAGGATAAGTTCCTGGTTTTGGCCACAGATGGGCTATGGGAGACTATGCACAGGCAAGATGTGGTTAGAATTGTTGGGGAGTACCTCACTGGTGTGCACCATCAACAGCCAATCGCTGTTGGTGGTTATAAGGTGACTCTGGGACAGATGCATGGTCTCTTGACAGAAAGAAGAGCAAGAATCTCTTCAGTATTTGAAGATCAGAATGCAGCCACTCACCTGATACGTCATGCAGTGGGCAATAACGAGTTTGGTGCTGTGGATCATGAGCGACTGTCCAAGATGCTTAGTCTTCCAGAAGAGCTGGCTCGAATGTATAGGGATGACATTACAATTATCGTGGTGCAGTTCAACTCCCATGTTATAAGTGCATATCAGAATGAGGAACTGTGAATTTCAATGCAGTGAACTAGTTACCAAAGCTGTAACAGTGGCCAGTATGAGCAGCAGATGGAGAAAAGGCAAACTCAATAAGCAAACAATTTGCTTGCTGGATTCAACATATCTATTGTTCCTGCCTTCCCCCAAAGCTCTAAATACAAGACAAATGCTGTTGACCTAATATGAACTTGAGAATGTCTGGAAAGAGAGGTTTTTGTAGTAACTTTGCACTATTGATTTCATGAATGCTGCTAGAACAATGTCTTGAATTTGGCAGAGCTGGATGAGGGAGGAAAGGAGAATAAAGAACTAAATGTCAAACATCTGTTCAAGAAAAAGCCTGTTAACATCTGAAAATATTCTCACTATCTTAAAGGAAAATGAATAACAAGGAATATTGTAAGAATTCAAAATGGGTGTGGTTATTTGTGAATATATTGTCAGCCTTTTCCTCTAAATAGGAGGATGACTTTAACCATGTAAGTCTTCAATGTAACAAAGTTGTCTTGCTTTCATATAGACAATGTCATTCACTTAAGAATATTTGTCTCTAAGTGTTGACTTTCAATGCAGGTCTAAGCCATAATCAATACTTGAGATTCTGTTGTAGTTTAATCATATCTTACAGTAACTTCAAAAGATCTGTGCATCGACTGCTTCTTGGCTTGTGGGTTTCTGCACAACTTGTAGGGCAATAATACATCACAACATGCAGTGAGATACCAAGTAAAGTTGTGGAGGACTCAGTATGAAAAAAGTTTCAGACTCCAAAAAGAGTCAGTGTTGCTGGTCAAGACTGTGTTGGCTTTCCTAAAGGTCATGTCCTTCATGGACTCCACCCCTGTCTGGTGTTGCTTATCTGGTAAGATAAATTCTCACTTGCAAAGAGCAGAAAATCATTGCTAACCTTGTTGTGGCTTTGTAATTTGCACTCACTTTCACTTTGGCTATTTCAAAGAATCACATTGTATGTCTTGCACTTGAACACGTATTTGTAAGTATGTCAGATTGAAAACCACAGATTACAAAATGAAGTATGGTTTGTAAACAGTTTTTAGTTGGGAAGCTAACTGGCATGCGTGTATATGTTTAATGGCTTTTTTGAGCAACTTTATTAGCAGCTCTGCATCTCTGGACCGCTGTTGTATGCATGTTCTTGCAGTCCAGAATGTGTTATCACAACAATCTTTTGAATGAGTCTCTCTGGTTCATAGTGGTTGAATTTGAATTCAAAAGGTAGTGTTCTGGGCTGTAACTTGTGTGCCTAAAGTTGTTGGGCTCTTAACTGTAAAAAGTAGGGACTGACAACTAATTTAGTCATCAATTTTACATCTGTTTTAGATATGTTGCATTGTATAGCGTTCTCTTAAGCTGCCCTTACTTCAGAATCCCAAGTGCTGGCTGAAATGCCGGTCCTTGATGACTGAGAGGACACTTGTAACTTGATTCCTGTGTTCTAGAAAAACTCTTAAACAATGATAGGTCAGCATATTTTATTTCACGGAGGTGTTTCAGTCAGAGTAAATTCCTGGCCTTCATCATAGCTAATTAAAGCAAACAACAAAGCAAACTGCTTAAAAATCTGCTTTCTTTGAGTAATGTGGCATTTTCCACTAAGTACAAATACTGTCAGTTAAGGCTACTCTTACACAGGGCATATTTAGCTCCAACAATGAACCTGTGCTATAGTAAACACTGTCTCCTCATACTCACAAGTGCTGTGTACACTTAGTGGCCTGCAGCTCTAATGTCTGTTTCTTTACCCAACCTTAAAGTATCAGGATCAACTTTGCAAGGTTAATGATATCTTAAGATCACGCTCAAGATGTGAACAGCCCTTCTTTATTTGAAGGGAAAAGGGGAACTCTCAAATGCTTAGGCAAGTACTGGCTGTTGGCATTGCTTCTGTGTGTTGTGTTTTGGTGACTGGCATTAGCTAGGTCAATAGACTCCAGGTTCTTCTGTCTTTCAAATACAGTATGTATCTCAGCTGTTACAGTATTTAACTTTCTTTCTTTTTTTTTTTTTTACTGTTCCATCTCTATTACATGCATTGATGTATTTAACCATATGATTCTTGATATGGGTTTGGTACAAGTCATGGCTAGAAGAAATGAATATTGGTCCCATGTGTACAACTTTTACTAAGGAAAAGCTGCTTTTTGTAGTCAAGATGCATATGTATGGGGTCAGACAAAATAGTATTTATGTATTGCTTGGAAACTTGCTCAGTATGTATGCAGTGAATAGAAATAGCATAACTGCCTGCTGAACAGGTGATTGAACAAACATCTTTTAATAGATTCCAATAAAATGATCAATTATGCAGAGATCCATGTGTATTGTATTGGAATAGAATGCAATAGCTGTTTTGCTAGGGATACAGCTTATGAACTACTTGTTTTTCCAAAAATGTTTTCTATTGTGAAAATGTCTTCTATTGTGTAGTCACCGTTATGAGTAGACCAGATGGCCTAAGAAAGCAAAGTATAAATGGAAACAGGCTGAGAACTGGGCTTCAAAGCTTTCAAATGTTGCTGTGAGGCTTGAACTCTGTATCAGGCGTGTTGGTGCTGCTGCCCCCGGGCAGCATAGCTTAGATCTTACCCTGTCAGTATTCTGTGCATTTCTGTATCACTTTGCTTTGTCTCATTATACTCTTGGGAGAGGGTGTGATAAACTGCAGATAAAGCGGTCTACAGCAGTGCACAAATTAGTCTACAGCCTAATTTGTGGTCAGTAATTTGTGATCTGTATTCTATACAGAACAACATATCATAAGCAAATAATCTCGTATACACAGGTCAAAGTGACCTAAGAATGAATTGGTGAACTAAGGAGGAACAGCTTCTGTACCACAGGCAGAGGACATGTTCTGTAGTGTAGTCTACCAAACTTGTTGCATTGCAGAAAATACTGCTGCTTTGTACGGAAGGGGAATGCTGTGAATTGTTACAAACTGTAGGACAGTCAAGGGGTCTCTTAGGTTCATGCCTTATTAAACAGCATATACTGGGCTCCCACCATGCAGGGTACAGCCCAGAACTCTGATTTTCCACCCGTATATATACATTCATAATCACTCTCATCACTGTCTCTTAACAGATGACTACAGTTTATGGCAATCCTTTATTTCTCTCCTTGATCCTTCCCAGGAGCTCCCCTCTCGAGGCCCCTTGTCTGTCAGTCAAAGGGCATGAGTTGGTCAGTCCACCTTCCCTGCTCTGCGCTGTGATACTGTCTTCTCAATGTTCTGTTCATTCTCTGTCAGTAGATTCTTCCCAAGTTCCCTATTTACTGCCCTTCTCTTTCTTCTGTTCAAGCAGAGAGCTGGGTTTTTGCCCAGCCTTGGCTTAGGGCTGTACAGGGGAGGAGGCCCATAGTCTCAGGACTACATGGCCTCGTGAGCAGCTTAGGTTGTTCAGTTCTGTGCTAGAACACAGGTGAGTTTTACCCTGCCCAGTTTCTATTCCCTTTTGAAAATATTAACTAATCTACCAGAAAGTCCCCCTGAATTCCTGTAATGTTCTAATTCCTCATTACTACTAGGCCTTACACATTTTCCTTATGCTAGATAATGCAAGGTAATTCCTATCTTCTGCTTTTCTGAAATAACGTTTCATGGCTGCAAGTACATGGCTTAAGCTGGAAGGATGACTGCATTTTGAGTCAACACAAGCCTTCAAGTTCACCTTTAAGCCAATATCTTTAAAATGGTTTAGGTGAGTATCAGGTGAATGTCAACTATTTAACAGTAGTAATCCTAGGTAAGAGGTGAGTATGAAATCTTCCCATGACCTCTTCTCTGTTCAAGGATTTTTAACTGTTTCCTTGTTTAAAAAAAGGTATGTTATCCTGTCAAAAACAAATACAACATGTTACAGCTGTTAGAGCTTCCATGTTCTTAATTTTCCTTCTGTGTGCTGGACTTGGTGAGTATGGAACTCTGACATTTTCCCTTTCCACTCATTTCCTTATCAGAGGGTAGAGTTCTGCATATGGAACTCCTAAAATGTGACACATGCAGCAAGGAACATAGTCTCATCATGAAATGCTGTTTATAGCTGGACTCAGACTTGGGTTCCTGTACTTTGAACGACTCTGGAGCTAAAGGATGCCTGGTAACTGCTTTCAGTACATACACTACAAAATGGTTAGGCACAAAATGGTTAGGCTGCTCTTGCCTCTGTGGGAAGGCACATCTGTAATGAGATTACCCAGCATGGATGGATAATTCAGGTTTTCAGTCCTTCCCTGCTCCATCAGCTCACTGATAGGGATGGTCTGTCTGGTTTCATGGCTGCTGATAAATGCATGCCACCTGATTTGCACCAGTGATCTTTATGAGCATGAGTGCTGAGCACTGTCATCAGTGTTGCTGCATAGCAGTTCAGGAACAGGACTGGCACTGGGCATTTGAGCATGCCAAGGGAATAGTTCTCTCAGCTGATGTTTCTTCCTCTGCAAGAATGTCCTGGCTGCTGTTCAATAACATGTAAATAGAAACAAAATCTGTGGAGTTGGCCTTTTGACTAGATATTCCCTGTCTTCAATTTGGAGAAGCTGAGAATGGAGCAGACCCTGTGGATAAGGTGAAGCAGCTTTCTTCCAGCCTGCTGGATGGCACACTGTAGGTTGATGTCGTCACCTTGCCGTACAGCACAACAGAGTTAGGTTTGACTGACCAAAATGAGTTCAAAGTGAATGTCTCTAGAGATCTGCATCCTGCTGAGAGGTGCTTCAAGTGCAATAGCACTGTTTCTGTCGATGCTTTTTTCTGTTATGTTCCGAAGCTTAACTATAGAAGTTAATGAGATACTTCATTGATACATACTGGTTCCTGTGCTAAAACAAAGGTGCTTCAAATGACGTGGGCTTTGGAATGAATGCATTCATGCTTTCAAGTGCTGGGTTAGTTTTGTCCTTCTTCCCCATTTTAATTTGAAAGCCCTCCTTTGCCAAATGCCTTTACTCTCAGGACTTTGCTTCTCATTACTTTGCTTTTTGTCTGAAAATGAATGGGGGATGTATTCATGTTTTTCCTAGCACCAAGTATTTAATGTCTAGATGTCTGTGCAACAAAAAGACTTGCTAATGTCTTTGGGATTAAATTATTCATTCAACAGCTACTGCATATTTAATTGTTCTGCAAACAAGTAGGTGTCCCCCTGTCAGGAGTGCTATCAACTATGATTACGCAAACTCATTATAAGAGTACTTTGATAACCTGATTTATAACTTGATTTTCCAAATCTTGATTGAGGGTTATTTCTTTTAGATTAATCTCTGTTAATTAGTAGCTCAAAGTTGAGCACGTAAATGTTTTATCAAATACCTGTGCAGTGAAGGAAGTGTACAGGTTCACTTTTTTTCTCCTCTCCCAATGAGCTAGGTACAGTCTTGTGGGAGGGGAGGAAAGTGGATCAAATTTTCTAAGTAACATGTCCTTTAAACACAAGCCAACTTCTGGTTCTTCAGTTTGGCTTGCCATCCATGTGAATGCTAAAACAACAAAACAGCCCACATCAGCCGTGGATAGCATTTCAATGACAAAGAAATCGGGAGAACTGAACCCGAGTCCACTTGGCAGATTTCAGGAACAGTAAATTGCCTACCACACTATCCCAATGATAAATCAGGATCATATTTGTGACACAATAAGACCATTCTCATAGTTTATTCCTCTGGTTGTCTTCTGTTTTACTTCTGGCCATATGTGTATTTTAATAATAGGTTGGGTAATGGGGTAAATGTGCTTCTAATCCTCAGAACTGGATCACAAATGGGACATGAGTTTGCAGCAGCATTGTGTGGTAGAAACAAAAGCAATCAGATAAATGATCATCTGTTCTCATCTGTGCTGCAGGGCCTTGGTATGAAAGCCTTGTCTCATGTACTGATCTGTGTGCAAGTCTTCTAGGGAAAAATGCATTTATTGCATATGACTCATCTAATCACTTGTAAAAACTTTCCAGTGCTTCATAAAATGCAGCATAAGAAAATACAGGCACTGCTTAGTATGATACAATAGCAAAGTACTTCTTGCTTGTGACAGTTAACAGGAAGCAAGATTTTTTGGATATGAAAAAACAAAAGTAGAATTATAATGTCACTCTAAAAAAAAAAAAAAAAATTGGGACCACTCAGCGATGATGCAGAGGATGGCCCTAGACTTGTGATTATTTTGAGAGTTCTGCTTGTATTCTTCCACCTCATTGTGTGGAGGGGCAGATGGGGCTGGGAAGGGTGAGAGCCAGCTGAGTGTGCACCTGTGCTAAGGGTTATTAGTCTGAATCACAATAATGAGTAAGGAATTGGTTTGACAGACTGCATGGGATGTTGTAAATGGTAAGCTGTTTGACATCGAGGTGGATCTTCCTCTGACCAGGAAAATTGTCCTCGGTTTGTAGACTTTCTATTATAAATTTAAGTTCTGGTTAGTGTAACTGGCCAGTGTCAAACTCTGTCATGTAGCATCATGAACAAACAGTTCAATTTTAACATCCTATATCTGTACTTAAGGGTAGCATTTGTTAGTGCCTCACATAGAAATTGCAGAATGAATCCAGTTAGGTCTGTCTGTGTGCAGTGTCACATGCCTTTCAGCTAGCTTTCAGAACAGGAAAAGCACATAATGAAAAACAGGGAAATCAGTGATGCTAACAGGAAGGCACCCTGTGAGCTGACACAACCCTGCCTTAAGCCCAGCTTTGTTCAAAAGCTCCAAGTCCATGACATGAGTCAGCTCCCTATGAGTTTTGTCTGACAGAATGGCTGTGAGCCTGCAAACATTGATTCTGCAGGTATTCCCTGTTGCCCATCCCCAGTACTGCCTCGCACAGTGGTGGCTATTGCCTAGGCTGCTACAAGTGGTACTGTTTTCCAGGACTTTACGGATTATCTGCGAGTTAATAAAAATGGCTGATGATAATCAGTCTTTCCTCAGTTCTAGGCAGCTGGAGAGGACTGAAAAGACCCCTTTTATTATTTTCATTTCCTGAAAACTGTCTGCTGGACAGAGGACTGAGTCACATTGCAGCAGCACCCAACTGGGGCTTATTACTCCAATGAAACAAGATTTATTAATCTGTACGTAAGGCTGTGTTAGTACAGTTCTCCCAAAGTAGTTCAGGTGTCCCTGTGAAACTGTCTTCGTAGGTATATGTGGTCACTGTCTGCTGTAAACAGATCCTACCAGCTTTAGTTGAAGACACCTGAATCTAAAGTACCCGAGTGTCTGAGCTCCTAGTGCAGGTGGCAGAGCTGTGTTCAGTGCAGGCTGTGGAGTCTGAGCAGCCAGCTATTCAGCCCACTCCAAAATGCCCACATTGAGCTCTATTGACTGTAACAGTGGCTTAGCCATCTCGTTCACGCACAGGCAGCTCCATTTAGGTGCTCTGGAGGCAAGTCCCAGCCTTTCTTTCCGGAGCCTTCAAGGATACTGTGATCCTGCAGTTCTTGCATCTGCCTGTCCTGCACAACAACTAAAATATCTAATTTTTAAAATTCAGCATTGTACCTAATGCACCTGCAAATATATTTTTGGTCTATTAGGTAAATGGAAGTGCCTGTTATGCCTACTGTCTTTATAGTCATATGTTGACCTGCACAGGTAGTCTGTAGAATATGGCTGTCTTGAGCTGTAGGTTTTCCCCTTTCCCTCGTGTTGCTGTTACGCTGAGAATTCCCCTGACTTTCTCTCTTAGATCCCTACTAGCATTTATCAGCTTAAGTGAGCAGTATAAGGTTTCCTTGTCCTATCCCTAATGACTGTGCTGTAACAGTGTTCTGCTACTCCTAGCTTGACTGAGTAGGAATCTGTGAAGTAAAACATAACCGATCAAAGTCTCTGTTCTATATTCATTGTGCTACAAAGCTCAGTAGTAAGAACTAACAGCTATAAAGAAAAGATGATCCAGGCCTTATGCGTAGTTCACCTTTCCCTATTTGAGGAAGAAATAAGTCCTGACTTGGCAAGAATGTGCCTTGTATCAAACTAATTGAGCTGGTAAATGAACAAAATATGAATAATAATTGAGGGGAAGCTTAACTTGTAGTTGGTGTAGAAGGGAGCCTTCTAGTAAGGAACTTCACAGGAGTGTAATGGTATAATGTAGCAGTGGAGAGCAGACTTGCTAGTGAATCTGATCTAGAAACAGACGGTGACGTGCAGCTCATTGCTTAGCAAACACTGACATGAAAGTCTGAGAAGCTGTCTAGCTCCCTGTCAGAAAAGCACTTAAATATTAAATAGTTTCTGACAAGATAGTTGACAGTATTTTTTTTTTTTTTTTTTGTCACTTGGACTACATTTACATAACTTCAAGCCAATCCATCTGATTCTTTTCCAAGCAGGTGAGAAGAATCCATAGGTGCTCGCTTCTTTCATCTGAGGAATACTATAACTACTGCTCCTGGTTCTTTGTCAAGAGTAGATGAGAAACTATTGTGGAAAATACAACAGACCATGAAGTACATGGAGAGAAAACAATACAAGATTATATCCTTAGAATAGCAAATACCTCCCTCCAGGTTGGTAGCTGGCAAGCATTCAAGATAACATTACTTGCATTTTTAAAGACACCTTAGCAAACAATATCTTAAGGAAAATTGCTTGAGCTACAACAACAGTTTGAACAGTTGAAATACATCATTACTGAGTTTGTTCAAAGACAATTCAGATGACTTTGTCTTGTGATTTTGCTAACCTGCATTAAAATAGGAATATCAGAGTGCTACATGCCCTATTTCCTGACGCAGCTTCTTGCAGGAGCCTTTGAAGCATGTCACAGCTGTGAGATTAAAAGCTCAGCCCTGAAGTCAGGGAATCATGAAACTCCCTTTGATATGAGATCAAGCCCTCCAGTGCACCATCAGGAAGGGTTCTTGAAAGCTCTGACTGCCTAAAAAACATCATACAAGATCTGTTTCTCTAATGAAGAGACAGGAAAGGCACATCATAATCACTAAGGCAAGGAATGAAATAGCAGTAAGTGTTTAGATGGCTTCAAAAAAGCAGGAAAATGTGTAGTTTTTCAATAGTACTTGTAATTTCCATGACTGCAGTATGTTTCAGATTTCTGGGCACTAGAACTGTTGCTTATAGACCATGAAAAGATGTGACTTGACTTGAAATGTAGTTAGAAGGAGCTATATGCTGATATTTTTAGAGTCATTAAAATGCAAAAAAATGTTTCTGTCTCATACCAGTTGCTGCCCAAATGAATACTAACTGTTGTGGTGTTCCCTTGTTCAACAAGTTTTTCTAGTTCTATATACCTTCAATGAATGCTACTGTCCTGAAGACAAAGTACAGAAAGTTAATTTTGTCCATCTTAAATTGACGTCATTTGATAGAAGCCCCAGATACTGCTTGCAGCGTGGTGTCATAGAATCACAGAATGGCTTGAGTTGGAAGGGACCTTAAAGATCCTCTGGCTGCAACTCTGTGCTGTGAGCAGGGCTGCTACCCACCAGATCAGGCTGCCCAGGGCCCATCCAACCTGGCCTTGAGCACCTCCAGGGATGGGGCATCCACAGCTTCTCTAGGCAGTCTGTGCCAGGGCCTCACCACCCTCTGGGTAAAAAATTTTCTCCTGACATTTAACCTAAATTTCCCCTCTTTTAGTTTAAAACCATTCCCCCATGTCCCATCACCATCAGACCATGTGAAAACTTGGTCTTCCTCCCTTTAAATACTTGAAGGGTGCAGTGAGGTCTCCCTGGAGCCTTTTCTTTTCCAGACTGAATAATTCCAGCTCTCTCAGCCTTTCTTCATAGGAGAGGTGCTCCAGCCTTCTGAGCATCTTTCAGATCTCCTCTGGATCTCTTCAACAGCTTCATGCCCTTCTTGTACTGGGGGCCCCAGGTCTGGATGCAGTACTGCAGGTGGGGCCTCATGAGGACAGAGGGGGACAATCCCCTCCCTCTCTCTGCTGGCCTCCCCTCTTCTGATGTAGCCCGGGATACTGTTGGCTTTCTGGGCTGCAAGGACACGCTGCTGGCTCGTGTCCAGCTTTTTGTCTACCAGGACCCCTCAAGTCCTCCTCTGCAGGGCTGCTCTCAAGGAGTTCTCCCAGTCTGTACACATCTGGGATTACCATGACTCAAGTGCAGCACCTTGCACTTGCCCTTGTTGAACCTCATTATGTTCTCATGGGCCCAGTTTTCAAGCTTTCAAGGTCCTCTTGGATGGCATCCCTTCCTTTTATTGTGTCAATTGCACCACTTGGCTTGGTGTCTCTGTACATTGTGCTCAGGGCACGGAGAGTTCCTGCTAGTTCCACAGAGAACATCAAACAACCATGTCATCTGCTACCAAGAGGGCAGTAAATAATCAGGCGACAGAATTGTTTGGAAAACTGGGAGCATCACATGATTCCTGCCAGCTATAATTTTATAGAGGAAGACCTAAGCCTTATATCATAAATTGCTTTTCTGGGTTATTTTTTCTCCAGACACTTCCTCTGAAATAAATTTAGTTCTTGAAATACTTCACTGGTGAGAATTTGGCAGAGCAGTGAATGAGTCTGTATTGATGATGGGATAATTTGGGCAAAACCTGCAAGGAATGTAACTCCAACATACATTCGGACTTTGCAGTAGTGAATATTTGAATTATTAAACTGACATTTCTTATTATGCAGTAAGAAAAAAAATGACATCTTCGAATATTAGATGAACGGGAACAATATACTAAGACCCGACAACAAAGTAGAACAAGAATGCAAAGCCCAAAGACAATAAATTTTATTCAGATTTCAGGCAAATAACTTAATGGGCAGTGCTGTATATAATATGACAATAAAAATATCATTGTTCTGAATCAGTGTTTGTAAAATGTGAAGAGAAATTTCCAGTTCAGATGGGGGGAAGAAAAAATAATAATAATTTCCACTCTGAATTCACTGTTCTCTTGTAGAAGAGGGTTAAGAAGTGAAAAAAAAAAATAAAGACAAAGAAAATATTTGATCAGATTGACATCAGTTTTGATCTGCTCCTGTCTTTAAAACACTAGACCTACCCATGGTATTTATGTTTCCAGATGTTTTTGTAGGAGGAAGCTAAGAAGCAACCGAAGTTCCAATGGGTGCAAGAGGCATCTTGGATTCCAAATGTGTATTAATTTTCATATGCTTAATTCCATTTGTAAGCATTCACATGAACTTTCTGAATCATGTGGAGAAAGAGTGAAGAACAGTACATTTAAATTCTTTAGTTGGCAGTTTTTTCTTAAAGTTTCAGTCAAACCGTAACAGTATTTTGTCACTAGAGAATTAGAATAAATCACTAAATCTGTGAACTCCTCCCAGATGCTTTATAGCAGCTCTTTACTATTCATTCCTTCATGATTTGTGTTTAGTCGGTTTGAAATTTTTTTCAAAGTTCAAACAATAAGACAAGAATGGCCCGTGTTGTTTTTTAATATCAGGAAAATTCTGGGTGAATTGCATAGGACTTGGTTTTCACAGGACTGTAGAATGGTTGAGGTTGGTAGGGACTGCAGGAGGTCATCCAGCCCAGCTCTCCTGCCCAAGCTCCCCTGCTCAATTAAACAAATTGCTGTCTCATCCAAACCAAGCAAAGCTAAGCTTCTGGCAGGTCAAGAAAAGTTCAGAGAGCATGCCTGAGAAGCCTCAGCCTGAGGCCTTGCAAACTTAGTGTGAAGCCTATGGCCTGTTATTAGCAGCAGTGATGCTGTGTTACAGGGCTGCGTGGTTGCAGGCTCCATGCTGACTATGCACAGTCACCATGGCTAAATGGCTTCCAGGACTACCTGATTCCTCACCTTTCAGGGGTTAGAGCTGAGACTGACCAACCTGTAGTCTCCTGGTTCCTCCTCCTTGCCCTTCCTGAAGATAGGAGCGATGTTTTCTCTTTTCCATTCCTCAGGAACCTGTCCTCATCGCCATGACCCTTCAGAGATAATGGAGTGCCACAGAATGATTCCTGTTGGAAGGGACCTTTGAAGATTTTCTAGTTCCACTCATCAGCTCTCAGAGGCATGGATACATCCCAGGAGGTCTCACGGAATTGTGCATGCCCCATTTTTTCCAAGTGTCCTTTGACTGGATCCTAGTCCACCTCTTTTGCTCAGGCTTTCTCAAACTTTGTATCTGAGTATCTCTGCCTTTTCCATATCCTTGGTACTCCATTCAGCAGCATGTCTGCATTTTCCCTGGTCTTCCTTTTGTAGCTAATACACATGTAGAAGTCCTTCTTGTTGCTGTGTTTCTTGCCAGATTCAAATACAGATGGCTGTTGGCTTTCCTTGCTCTGTCCCTGCGCACTTGGACATCCTCTCTTTATTCCTCTCACGTCACCTGTCCTTGCTTCTGCCTCTTCTGTGTTTCCTTTTGCATCTGAGTTTTGTAAGGAGCTCCTCATTTTGTACAACCCCCTGCTTTCTTTGATTGATTTCCTGCATGTTGAGATGGATCATTCGGGAGGGAACTTGAAAGACAATCGGCTCTCCTGGTCCCCTCTTCTCTCTCTAGGGATGTATTGCACAAGGTTTTTCCAAGCAGACAGCTGAAGAAGCCAAAGTCTACTCTCCTGGAGCCTGAAGTTCTGCCGTTTGCCTTGTTACTTCCTTGCAGAATCCTCCACCATTTCATGGCCACTGCAGCAAGGGTTGCACTGACCTTGGACCCATGGTGATCCCTTCTTTCTTTGCAAGTGTGGGGTCCAGCAGAGTGCATGCCCTCCTTGGGCCCGTGATCACCTTCACTAGGGAGCTCTCATCAGTATACTCCATCAATCTCCCAGATTGCTTGTGCCCATCAGGGTTGAGCTACGAGCAGACAGCAGGGTGGTACTGAGTTTTGTTAGAATGTCAAAATTCAGTGTTCAATCAACTTTATTAAAACAATCTTGGCTCTTGTGAAGATTCTTGTAAGAGCGGGG